>JBBPBX010002306.1:61745-75037 GCA_038048925.1 Garcialebias charrua | reverse complement strand
GGGACACCAAGAACGGTGAGCAATGTCCATAGAAGCTCTCGAGGACCCTGTAAGAGTTTTGATAAGGATGGAATAATCATCCAGCTCCCTCCGATGAGATCTGTAAACATTCAAGGTCAACGCTAATGAGAATCTAAGATCCCTGAAGTGATGACAGCATGTTTATTCAGCTGGTTCACTCTGGTTGATGGTGGAGTTCCATTGATGGGTGGGGTTGAGCGTCAGATTACATGTCCTCTAGGTGTATTCAGATAAGGTGGCCTTCAAGGCCAGCCGGGGTAGCCAGATTCAGATAAACGCACAGTTGTTTTGGGTACAGGCAGAACATAATGACATCTACCTTGAGTCTGTGTTGGTCCAAAACTGTTCTGAAATGTCCAAATTATGTGGCCACATCGATGGAACGTGCCTGAGTAAAATTCCAGAGATCTGATCCATTCTGCCCAAGGCAATTTAGTCTGGGTACATGGGCATGAACCAAGCCATCACAAAGGCAAGCAGCATGATCGGTTCCCAATTTGCAGCTGGCGACTTCCTTAACTGTAGATAAAACTGAAAGTTATGTACCATAACTCATGTTCCCTGAAGGAAGGGAACAAGGTGCAACCACATGACATGACTATGAGAATTGCGCCCCCGCGCGGTTCACCTGAAGAAATACAATCACGCCTTTTAAGGCAGGTGGGCATCAGCGTCAGCAAAAAGGCCCGCCCTCTTTGCATAAAAGAGGCTGACGCCCCACCCTCGTCCTCTAAGTGTACTTCACCGAGCTTGGGCATTGAAAGGGCAAACATGGGTTGCACCTTGTTCCCTTCCTTCAGGGAACATGAGTTATGGTACATGTTACATATCCTGAGGAAGCTGCCAATGCTGACACCTATAGTTTTTATGCATGTTGACTGCAGTCATGTTTTGTTAGTTAATTAGTCTGATTATGATCAGGCTTGTGTGTGTTCAGCCAGGAACACCTGAGAGCCACGCCTATATATACTTCAAGTTGACTGTGCTTGAATGCGGAGTGTTGTGAGCTCAGAGTTTGGTTGCTTTGTTGCTGAGCTGTTTGAGTACTGTTTGGGTACTGTTTGAGTACTGTTTGGGTACTGTGGGGTGTTCTCCGCCCGCCCCTGTCAGGAAGTTTGATCTTCTGTCTAGAAGATTGTTGGTGAGTAGCTGATTGCTCATGTTTGGTCCTGACTGTGCTAGATGCACTTAAAGAGTAACTACTAGCTCATGTTTGGTCTTGACTGCTAGATGCACTTAAAGAGTGGCTACTAGCTCATGTTTGGTCTTGACTGCTAGTTGCATTTGTGTCAGCTCATTTGCTTGTGGAGTTTGACTGTGCTTGATGCACTTAGGAATGTTTGCTCATCATTTGACTTTTGTTGTGCTTAGTGCACTGGGTAGCTGAAGGCTGCATTGATGACATTAGGATCCTGCTAATGATAATTGATATCAGGGATGCTGACCTGTGTGGTTAGTTTAAGCTGGTTTAACCAGGAACATTATTGAGCTTGGAGCTGTTTGGAGCTTTTTGAGCTGTTTGGAGCCTTTTGGAGCTTTTTGGAGCTGTTTGGAGTTTTTGTTGGTTTGCCTAATGACAGAGTGAGATCGGTAGTCCAGTTATATCGTTTTTCTTTTACCCCTAGGGTCCCCTTTTGGTCAGGTAGTCCGTCTCCAGATAGGCTGCGACGGCCCTGTTTTTATGGGTTGGGCCGACGCTGGGGACGTTATATTCTTTTTGGCTGACTCACTCTTGTCCACCAATTATTTGTACTTTTGTCTGTCTATTTTTGCTCCCTTTTTGTTGCCCTGTGCCAGAAGACGGTGCACTCCGCACCTGGAGGGAGGAGTCGGGCAGTTTTCAATAAAGCTTTTTATTTTTACATTCTGCCTTCTTGTGTCCTTTGTCCATTTAATGTGTTCGGCCTGAGCCAGCCGTAACATATTTTGGGCGCCTCGTCCGGGATCTTGAATCCTTTTTGACTCCTTGTCTGGATCTTGAATCCTTTTTGACTCCTTGTCTGGATCTTGGATCCTTCTTCTCCTTTTGCTCCTTGTCTGGATTTTTGAATCCTTGTCCTTGCCTGGATTTTTGAGACATTGAGTTGTTTGTTCTGGTTTTGAGCAGACATTGAGAGTTTTGTGCTTAAAATATTGAGAGTGTGGTGAAGTCTTTTGAAGCCAAGTGTTTTTGGACCGCAGTTAAATAATTGCTCCTTTTATACATTTGGTGTGTGTGACAGCTGTGTGCTGTAGTTTGCACTCTCTGGAGCTGACAGGACCAGCTCCTAGTTGCTGATTGAGCTGAAACACGCAGCTGTGTGTGTGTGTGTGTGTTTTTGGATTGTGCTGCGTTCAAATGCAGCTGTGATTTTGCTGTTGTTTACAGTGAAAGTCATTAGAAGAGGGGTACAGCTTAAAAGCTGTTTGTGTTCACATCATGGCATTCAATTTGAAGAGATTTCTTGAACAGCCCACGTTTGATGTCTATATGAACTGCACGAGAGAGCAGATGTTGAATATAGCAAACCATTTTAAAATCAACACTAGAGAATACGAACGTGATGGTTGGTTTGAAGGTGGACTGCTGACTGAATTAATTCAACTTGGGGTTGTTGTGATGCCTGATTATGGACATTCAAATGAAAATACAGTTGCTTTAAGAAAAAAAGAGCTTGAAGAACAAATGAGGAAAGAAAAAGAGCTCATTTTACAGCAGCTTGAAACTGCCAAAAGGGAATTACAACTTAAACATCAGACTTTCTTAAAAGAACAGGAACTAGAACAACAAAGACGTAAAGCTGCTTTGGAGGAAAAGAAGCGTCTTTATGAACAAGAAGAATTAAGACTTTATGCCGCTCTTGAAGAGGAGAAACGTCTTCTGGACCAAGAGTTGCAGAGAGAATTGAGAGAGCTCCATACTGCACAAAGGGAAGATCACCATTTGTGTCCCACTGTGTGTCATCCAAAGGTGACACCAGAGCCTTTCATTCAAGAAGGTGAGCCTCTCACACTTCTACAGGAGGTGGCGCCTCAGGAACATCAACCAGAGGAAGAGAGTGAAGATGTTGATTTAAGCAACAGCTTCATGATGAATTGTGAAGGAGAACCAACTCCAGTGGAGGAGAAGAAACTTTTACTGTCCTCACATCGCCCAGAGGAGGAGAAAAATGAGGATGATGTCTATTTGGGTGACAGTTTCTTCTTTTTTCATGTAACTGAACTTGAAATTAAACATGAAAATGAATCTGACTTAATCCCAGTTAAAGATGTGGATTTTAAAAACTTTGGTGAGCTGAAGGAACATTACATTGACCTGAGTGAATGTTTTCTATTTAGCTCTGAAGCCGAAGAAGTCCCAGTGAGCTTAACTGAGGAGGATCCAGAAGAAACAAATCCACCTGTTTCATTGTGTTCTTTTTTAGCTCCTGCAGAAAACAAAGCAAGAGTTGTGAAGAATGATGTGAGATCATTGGCTGGAAGTACAGCAGAAAACACATTTTCACTGTCTGTGAGAAATAAAAAGCTGCTGCCTTATATTGGACATGTTTCAAATGATTCTGAGTCTAACTGTCTCTACTCTGCTTACAGTGTGGCTGGAAACAG
This sequence comes from Garcialebias charrua, assembly GCA_038048925.1. Classification (NCBI taxonomy): domain Eukaryota; kingdom Metazoa; phylum Chordata; class Actinopteri; order Cyprinodontiformes; family Rivulidae; genus Garcialebias; species Garcialebias charrua. The sequence continues at coordinate 71,431 of JBBPBX010002306.1, read as the reverse complement.
TGCTGTTGCAGCTGACATGGTGGAGCTGCCACATGCAGAAAATGACAGTTTCCCTCTGGCTGTTATGAAGAGTATCCACTCTCCCACTGGCATCCTTGGTCATGATGTTGATGTTGGTTTGGTGTCTGTTAACAAAAATAAGTCTTATAGAGTAAGCCTAGACAAGCGTCGCCTGTTTGGCTTCAGAACATTTTAAGATAACATGATATTGATTATGTTAGCGGTTAGGCGGACTAGTTTTAATGATGTTTTTAGTCCGTTTGTCTGTTGTGACCGCTACATTGTTGCTCTCTAGGGTCCTATTTATTTTGCATGTGCGGATGTGAGATGTTTTCACCTGGCATCCACATCACCCCCATACAAAACACTGGTGGTGGAGGTGTTACATATCCTGAGGAAGCTGCCAATGCTGACACCTATAGTTTTTATGCATGTTGACTGCAGTCATGTTTTGTTAGTTAATTAGTCTGATTATGATCAGGCTTGTGTGTGTTCAGCCAGGAACACCTGAGAGCCACGCCTATATATACTTCAAGTTGACTGTGCTTGAATGCGGAGTGTTGTGAGCTCAGAGTTTGGTTGCTTTGTTGCTGAGCTGTTTGAGTACTGTTTGGGTACTGTTTGAGTACTGTTTGGGTACTGTGGGGTGTTCTCCGCCCGCCCCTGTCAGGAAGTTTGATCTTCTGTCTAGAAGATTGTTGGTGAGTAGCTGATTGCTCATGTTTGGTCCTGACTGTGCTAGATGCACTTAAAGAGTAACTACTAGCTCATGTTTGGTCTTGACTGCTAGATGCACTTAAAGAGTGGCTACTAGCTCATGTTTGGTCTTGACTGCTAGTTGCATTTGTGTCAGCTCATTTGCTTGTGGAGTTTGACTGTGCTTGATGCACTTAGGAATGTTTGCTCATCTTTTGACTTTTGTTGTGCTTAGTGCACTGGGTAGCTGAAGGCTGCATTGATGACATTAGGATCCTGCTAATGATAATTGATATCAGGGATGCTGACCTGTGTGGTTAGTTTAAGCTGGTTTAACCAGGAACATTATTGAGCTTGGAGCTGTTTGGAGCTTTTTGAGCTGTTTGGAGCCTTTTGGAGCTTTTTGGAGCTGTTTGGAGTTTTTGTTGGTTTGCCTAATGACAGAGTGAGATCGGTAGTCCAGTTATATCGTTTTTCTTTTACCCCTAGGGTCCCCTTTTGGTCAGGTAGTCCGTCTCCAGATAGGCTGCGACGGCCCTGTTTTTATGGGTTGGGCCGACGCTGGGGACGTTATATTCTTTTTGGCTGACTCACTCTTGTCCACCAATTATTTGTACTTTTGTCTGTCTATTTTTGCTCCCTTTTTGTTGCCCTGTGCCAGAAGACGGTGCACTCCGCACCTGGAGGGAGGAGTCGGGCAGTTTTCAATAAAGCTTTTTATTTTTACATTCTGCCTTCTTGTGTCCTTTGTCCATTTAATGTGTTCGGCCCGAGCCAGCCGTAACAGTACATAACTTTCAGTTCCCTTATCAGTCAGTCCACTGTGGTGCAACCACATGACTATGGGAACATAATTCAATCACGCCCTGGAAATGCTCTGGAAATGCATGCTTATGAGAACTTTTTGCCTTAGACAACAGGCGTCAGTTGCTCATTTCTCTGTGATGGAGAGAACAGCTTGAGTTACATCACATGCTGTAACATCTAAGCTATAATGTTTCACAAACGTGTTTGATGAAGACCAGTTAGCAGCAACACAGATATCTGCTACTGGAACACCTCTGAATGAGGCCCAGGAAGTGGCTAGGCCTCTGGTTGAGTGAGCATGTACCCCAGTGGGCACTTGCTGATCTTTGCTACTGTATGCCCTCTTAATGGCCTCAGTCACCCAGTGTGAGAGGCGCTATTTAGACAAGGCTCTGCCTGTAGCAGGATTAGCGAAACAGACAAACAGCTGATTTGTCTTATGCCAACTGTTAATTCTCTCCATGTAGGCGCTCGGGGCCCTCATGGGGCAGAGCGCGTTCAGACGCATCTGCTCTGCAGACAGAGCGGGGGAGGAGGAAACGTTGATGGTTCAATGTCCAGACTTTGGGGATTTAGTGTCGGAACTTCAGGCACATAGGCAAAGTTTGGACGCAGGGTGACCTTTGACCCGTCTGGGACAAATCTGGTACACATTGGGTGTACTGATAAAGCGTGAATGTCTCCCACACGCTTTGCTAAGCACAAAGCTAGGAGCAATGCAGTCTTGTAAGATAACAAGTCTATCTTAAATCTGCTAGTAGGCTCAAATGCAGGTTCACACAGTGTGTCCAGCACAAAAGGCAGGTCCCATTGAGGGGCCACAGTTCTGCTCAGGGGGTCTCTTTCTCAGCATGCCCTTCATGAACCATATCATGAGAGGGTGGGCACCAGGAGATTTACCTCCCCACCCTTCGTGGCATGCCGAGACGGCGGATAAAAATATCTTAATGGTGGAGAATGAGCATCCCTTCTCTAGCAGGTCCTGCAACAAAGTGAGGAGCTGGACTAGGTCGCAGGAATATGGAGTGATATCCCTGGAATATAGAGTGATATCCGTGTCCATACACCAGGTGTCAAACACCCGCCACTTGCAGGCATAGAGGGTCTGAATAGACTGTGCGCTCGCTCCCTGTATTGTGTTCACCACATTACTAGGTAGACGGAAGCCATTAACCGGTCCCTCTCAGCGGCCAGACCTAGAGCTGCCACAGTTCTGGACGTGGATGCAGTATCTGTCCATGGGCCTGGGTCAGCAGGTCCCTGTGGAGGGGCAGCTGCCATGGTGTCCCCACCAGTAGTGAAATCACTTCTGCAAACCATGCCTTCTTTGGCCACTTGGGAGCCACCAGTATGAGAGAGAGAGCTCCCCTGCGTACACGCTCCAGCATTGCCTGAATTAGGGGGACAGGAGGAAAAGTATAATAACTCCTCCCTCTGGCCAGTTGTACGTCAGGGCATCTATCCCCAATAGTGTGACTGAGTCCCGTATCGAATGGTACAGGACGCAGTGCGTGGTGTTGCTGCAGGTGAACAAATCTACGTCTGCTTTCCCATATCGTGCCCAGATCTGGTCCATGATACGTGGGTTCAGGCACCATTCTGAGAGGAGGAGGGAACCCCTTGACAGGGCGTCCGTCCCGTGGTTTAACTCACCTGGCACGTGGGTTACCCTTAGGAACAGAACCCTGGAGCTGCACCACGTGAGTAGTTTGTGTGTCAGCCTCAGGAGGGACCTCTATAACAACATCAAGTACTACCTCATACATATACTGTATACATTAACTCATATGCTGCTTTGCCACTTTGCAAATGTCAATGCTAGAACCTTTAGTTTATTTTATAGTTGTTCTTTTTATACTTTTTCTATACTAGTATGCAAAAACTCAGGACAGTATTATGTTCATTAAATGTTTAGTGTTTTAGTTTTAGAGTTGGTGTAAATTTTCATACTCTTGTACCACTATGCAAAAACTCAGGACAGTGTTACAGCTTTACTATTTTATGCTTATGTCTATTATTATATGTTTCAGTGTTTCAATGTTTAAACGGTTACTGTTGCACCAAGGGACTGAGAGAAACGCAATTTCAATTTTGTGTATGTCCTGTACATATTGCAGTTCTGACAATAAAGTTGACTTTGACTTTGACCTTTTGACTTTGACCGGGTCCCCCCTTTCTGTTGATGTAGGCCACGGTGTACCTGTTGTCTGATTTTATCAGGACATGTCGGTTTGAAATCAGTCCCTTTCTGAATGTGTTTCAGAGACAAAATTACTGCTCTCTGTTCCAGGAGGTTTATGTGTAGCCAGGCCTCCTGCTGGTTCCAGACACCACGGGTGTACTGGTTCCTGCAGAGCCCTCCTCCCCCCTACACCCTGTCTTTGACGCATCTGTCATCACAAGGACTCGGGGCAATACCCTTCCCAGTGTGACGCCTGTGTTGAACACTTTGGGATGCCTCCATGGTTCCAGGGCTTCCATGCACCCTGGACTGACAGTCAGCCCCCTCATCCGCCAAGGAGGAGCAGGCTGCATCTGTTTGTTGAGCCAGATTTGAAAGGGCCGTATATTTAATAAGGTCAGAGGAATGCAAATCATTCCTGCTACCAAGACGCCGAGCAGACACTGGCAGAGTTTGAGAGACACTGTCCTGCATAGCTGAAAGCATGCTAGACCGAGTTGTAGGGCTAAAAACCGCACCTCTGAGAGCTTGGCTCTGTACAGGATGGAGTGCAGCTCTACTCCCAGAAATACAGTATTCTGAGATGGAGACAAATTGCTCTTCTGTAAGTTTAAAACAAAGCCCAGAGCTTTCAAATAAGACCTCACTCTGTCTGTATGCAGCTTTGCCTGGACCCGGTTGTCTCCCAAAATCAACAAGTCATCCAAATAATTGAGCACCCTGACCCCTTGACCCCTGAGAGAGGTCAAGGCCGCTTCCAGGCATTTCGTGAAACTCCTTGGTACGGTTTTTAGGCCAAAAGGCATTGCCTGAAATTCGTATGCTTTACCCTCGAAGGCAAAGCGCATACATTTTCTGTGGTTGCGCCTGATGCTTATGTGAAAGAAGGCGTCCTTCAGGTTGACACTGCAGAAGTAGTCTCTCGGTCGTACCGAGTAAAGCACCTGCTTTAGTGTTAACATGTTGCATTTGTATGTGCTTATCCTTTTGTTCAGACCTCTTAGGTCCAAAATTGGCCGTAAGCCCATGTTCCCGCTTCAAGACCAAAAAATACTTGCTGTGATAGCCTTTGTTTACATCGTAAACAGGCACCATCTTTATGGCCCCCTTCTGTATCATGGTGCAAATTTCCTCTCTCAGGACGTGCACGCTCTGGGTTGATGGTTGATGACAGTACCCCTAAGAAGGGAGGAAGACGTCTGAAGAACTGCAGCCTGAGTCCCAGAGTCACAGCGGACAGGACCCAGTGACCTAGCCGTGTGGGCTGTTAGTCTAGAGGGCATGTTTATTCTGTGACACGTGTACGTGAGAGGGGCAAGAGGGGGAGGGAGGCCCCCTCTCACCCGTTGCTCAGCGGGACTGCCTATCCCTCTGCCTTAGCTAGAGAGTCTGCTGTGGACAGGCCTCCGGTCCTCAGCAGGGGCTCTTTGTCTCTGACTGTGTGTGTCTTATCAGAGCCGGCTTATCTGTGCTCTTTGACACCATTTGCATAAAAAAGTGCTATGTTTTTACGGAGTTGTGACACAAGACATTTTGTGTTTTCTGTGACTTTATTGCCAAGTTTGAACAACAATTTTCCTCTGTTACACAAACATTTGAGAGATTTTTTGTGTTCACATTTACTGGACCAGTAACTCGTTGCTTCTTTAGCATAAAGTCTGGGTTTAATGGTTTGGTGTTCTGCTTTTCCCTGTGGGTGGAAGCACCTAAATGGTGGGAGCGGGGAAGTCCTGGATCAGGCGGACTTATGCTTCCTGTCACGGTTTGCTGAGGAAGATCTCGGAGGGCCCAATTGATGTAGTATGAACATGTGCCTTGCCCAGGCTTGGCCTCCCTCGGGAGGCCCTACTGGAAGTTTAGGCTGCTGCTCCCCCTCGAGTGCAGGCCTCTTTTGGGCTGGGCGGCGTGTGGTAGAGTAGTGTCATGGTTGCACGCCCCTGTGCCCACTGGAGTCTCTGGGTTACACAAACTACCTTCTGGGCAAACCCTTCCGCAAGGCCTCTTATTATTTATGCTTCTGGTCCAACCTGCTTTGGATCCTTTTGAGCGCGCCCCCAAACAGCCCCGTGGGCTCGATGGGGTGTGGGAGGAATGCTGTGCCCTGACCCTTTGGCAGGTCAGTTAGCGTTAGCCACAGGTGACGCTGACCAATGACAGTCTCCGCCATGGCTTTCCCTTGAGCAATGGCTGCCGTCCCCATAAAGCGGAGGATGAAGTCTGTCACCCTACGGGTCTCCTCCAGTACCTCGGCCACTTTCGTCTTGTTAGAGGTCGACTGGAGTTCCTGCAGCTTTTTAGCCAAGTAGGCTTGCATCATGGCTCATGCGCGTAGGCAAGGGGGGTTCGGGGGGTTCGAACGAACCGCCCACTTTTAAAGGAGAAGTTGACAATGCTAAACTAATGTGCCTGGATAGCTCAACTGATAAAGCGTCTGCCTTCAGTCCCAAAGCTTGTGGGATCAAGTCCCGCTTGGTACAATGTTTTTTTTTTTTTTTATTCATTCCAAATTAAAAAAGCACAAGAAAACTATTTACAAAACAGCAAGGAATAAAACAATGCATTAAATGAAAGGAATCAGACGAAGAAAATAATCTTATCTGCCCCTTCTCAAACTATTTTTTTTTTCAAACACTCGATTCAAACAACTAATTTTACATTTGTCTTTTATTGGATAAAAAAAGTAGTTAATATGCCTGTGAAGAAAGAAGAATGTGTTAACCACAGGCTGTGGTTAACACATTCTTCTTTTTTTATCCAATAAAAGAGTGTTTGAAAAAAAAATAGTTTGAGAAGGGGCAGATAAGATTATTTTCTTCGTCTGATTCCTTTCATTTAATGCATTGTTTTATTCCTTGCTGTTTTGTAAATAGTTTTCTTGTGCTTTTTTAATCTGGAATGAATTAAAAAAAAAAAAAACGTTGTACCATGCGGGACTTGATCCCACATGCTTTGGGACTGAAGGCAGACGCTTTATCAGTTGAGCTATTCAGCAAATTAGTTTAGCATTGTCAACTTCTCCTTTAAAACAAACCGCCCCCCACAAAATTCTGGCTATGCCCATGTGGCTAAAGCGTTCATGGCACGCATCGCAAGGCCCTGATCGCGGTAATTCTTTTCGAGCTACGTGGCTGACGCGGCAAGCTTTACTGGGTAGAGTGGGCTTGGCGTTCGCCGTCCTAGGGCCCAAATGAGCCGCCAAGGTGTCCTCCATCTGTGGAATGTTAGCCGTCCTAGGGCCCAAATGAGCCGCCAAGGTGTCCTCCATCTGTGGAATGTTAGCCATGCCCGCCGCTTCCATGCCAGCTACATACTTGTCATTCTGCCTCCACATGATTCTGTCTTTAATCTTAGTTGATATTAATATTGATTTTACTTGATTTTATCACTTGTTTTATTTGTTGTAGCACTTTGAGATTTTTATTAATGAAAAGTGCGGCATAAATTGAATTCATTATTATTATTATATTATTATTATCCAGAAACTGGGCGAGAGGCAAAAGCATGGGGGCCCTGGGTTCAGCCCAAGTGCACGTCAACTCTGTCTGGAAGTCAGGGAAGATGGGCATCCTGTGTCTTGTGGCTGACTGCTGCTTGGCGAAGAAGAAGTTCCCCGCCAACCTCGTTACCTGTTGTTGAGGGGGAGATTCAGGCCAAGAAATCCTGGAGCAGAGTATATGCAATGTTTTGAAGTTGTTAAGAGTTGATAAATCAAATTTTGGGAAATTTAAGGGTTTTTGAGACAGTATTGAATTTATAAGGTCAAATTAAAGTCCAGTTGTTTTTTATTGAACGCCTTTTTAGAGGTATTGAATTTAACTTCATTATTCTTGCATATACCCTGTTGAGGCGTGATATTTGATAGGAGGGACAGTCCGCTTCATTTTGTTGTTTTGTTTTTATTTTTATTTGTTTTATGGTTTCATTTTTACGGTTATTTTTGTTTGTTTTTGTTTATTCTTTGTTACTTTTCCCGTTTGTTTTGTTTATTTCTTATTACTTTTATTTGTTGTTTTGTTTATTTTGTTTATTTCTTATTACATTTATTTGTTGTTTTGTTTATTTTATTTTTATTCTTTGTTTTTGGTTGATTTCTTTGCTTTTTGTTACATTTATTTTGTAGTTTTTAGTTTTGTATTGCGTTTCCAGCATATAAGCTCTGACGGTTACCATATATTTTCTTACGTAGTTTTGTTACCAATAAGTTTTGATGCTTATTTTTATATAAGGGATTTATATTCTGGGTGGGTAACTTAGATGTAATATTGTTGTGGGTGGGAATGTTAGTGATTTCCATTGTGTGTCCAGTTCTTAATTGCATACGCACATAGTACATATAGGGTTTTTGTTGACATGATGTTTGTCATGTCAAAAGGGGAATTGAAATATATGTATATCAGTATTACACCTGAAGCACACATATTATGCGTTATGATTTATGTTCACTTAATTCCACCATATAATGTGAAAATATATTCAAGATGGAACCTTTATTTACGGGTTTTATTTCCAATAGGGAAGAGTTTTTCAGTTACACGCCTGCATAATACAACAGACACAACACTGGATGATTGACATACAGAGCTGGTAGCTTGTTGGCTGAGAGGCGGATCACTCACAGAGTAGGGGAAGTTCTAGGGCGGTTCCAAGGCGGTTCGGTTCCAGGATTGGTCCCACGAGGCGATGACGTCATCTAGAGGTATAAAACCGTGGTCCGCCTTCGAAGATGTGTGTGTGTGGACTTGTGCTCGGTGAGAGGTCTGTTGGTCGCTGTAAGGTTTATTCTTATAATGTACAATAAACCTGCCTAAAACTTGCACATTCGTTTCAGAGCTTCCCTTCAACTTTTGAACCGCAACACTGTCAAATGATGCAACATGTTGAAGAAAGCAGAAAAACATCTGGTAAACAAACTAAACAGCTGCCCTGCTCTACATTTAGATTACACTTCATTCTTGGAGCTCACACACTTCACATGACATCAAGCTCACAGTTTGAAACCATGGAAGGTGACAAGATATGTCTGCTTCTGTTAGTGAAGGAAGCAGAAGTGTTGAAGTGCAAGTTCACTTTTCACATCATCTTCATGAGGTTCTGATGATCGCTCAGTGGATCACCAGAGAGCTGGACTACAAAGTGAAGGGAACAGCTGGACTACAAAGTGAAGGGAACAGCTGTGTTGAGCTGAAACTTCTCAGAGTCACAAACGAGCCTGATGACATCACCATGGTAACAGAGCCTGATGACATCACCATGGTAACAGAGACTGAAGTCAGTCTGATGACATCACCATGGTAACAGAGACTGAAGTCAGTCTGATGACATCACCATGGTAACAGAGACTGATGACATCACCATGGTAACAGAGACTGAAGTCAGTTTGATGTGAAACTGTCAGGAAGAAGCTCCATGTGTTCACTGAATCTTTTCTTAATGACATCCCAAATATTCAAATGTGACTGAAACAGCATTAATATCTCATTATAGTTCTACCAGCTGCTGTAAGATTTGAAACAGATTGTCAAATAAAACTAAACTCAAACTTCCAGCATCATCTTAAAAATCACTCAGAGCTCCACATTGTAATAATCAAATGTTGTGTTTTCATTTCTAATTTAATCAGAATACAAAGTTTATTTAGAGATTTATATTTTATTTATCATTTAATATAATAAATCTAATCTGTGGCTTCCAGTTTCAGGTCAAATGATTTCATTTGAGTCAAACTCATTTTCAATGAACTCATAATTTTAACATAAGAAATCTGAGAAATCTGCTGGAAAACTTGAACACACTCACAGGCCACATGAGCCAATGTGTGTAAAAAAGCTCCAGTAAAACCAGTAGAGTCTAAACTAAATGTTTGCATTTTACAAGACGTTACCATCAGAACCATAAATGAAACGGATCATACAGCCTCTTCAGAACATCTGGACCATCACTCTAACATTTATACAGCTGCTGATTCCATGGGACTGTTAATCCAAATATTCCAGTTCAAACT
>JBBPBX010002306.1:30849-61704 GCA_038048925.1 Garcialebias charrua | reverse complement strand
TATATTACAACCTTGAAATACTTATTCATTTAAATAATCCTGTTGCACCATTGAAATTCTACTATGTTGTTGTTTACTATGTATAGCAGTGTTTTTCAACCACTGTGCCGTGGCACACTAGTGTGCCGCGAGTGATCGTCAGGTGTTCCGCGGAAATAATCCAATTTCACTTAACTGGCCTAAAAATTTTTTTTTTTTACAAATTAATTATCTAATAATATGCCATTTTCGAATGTCTGTGCTGTAGTGGTGTCTTGCGGCGTAATCATGTAATTTACTTATCGCTAGATAGATGGCAGTATGGAACATAGCATTGCACATTAAAACAAGAAAAGTAGTGATGCATGAACGTGACATGTAGCAGTGACAGCATTACATTCTAGCTAGCTGCTAGCAAGACTACGACAGGGATGGAAAAGTTTTTGGTAAGAAAAAATACTGGACCAAATTCTGACCCAGATGTAGGCCTTAGTATAAGTGGATATCAGAAGATACCGTGAGCTCGAAACAGTACAGTGAGAGTTACATTTCGTTTGGATTTACTTTTACCGGGGACGCAACGACACCGACTCTGTTGTACTTGATATGCGGTGAGAAGCTGTTTATTTCATTCCTATTCAAGGCACTTTGATAAGAATGACTACCGTATATATTTAATATAGGCGGATACAGAGTATCTTTGTTTACATTTTTGGTTGGTGGTGTGCCTCGAGATTTTTTCAATGAAAACACTGTGCCTTGGCTCAAAAAAGGTTGAAAAACACTGATGTATAGGACCTTGTAAATATCATAATTACTTTTTCATTTGTAGGTACTTTATTTTTGTTCCTTAATAGCATGTTTTAGTATTTTTGTTTGTTCTTTGTTGTTTTAGTGAGTCAAATAGGTTCTTCTCATTCTGAGCATTTCATTGTACTGATGACCTTGTTTTAATCTGCATTTGATAAGCACCATAAAAACTTGAAAATATTTTTTTATTTTTGAGAAAATAGCCCCCCCTGGTGGACATATGTGGATCCGCCACTGCTAATAACATGTTCTACAGAATATAAAACTCATCACGTGAGATGAATGCTGCCAACCTTCCTCTCTATCACTTGATTAAATCATGAACATTGTTACCAACACAAGAATGTGCTAAATTAACAAGAGAATAACTGAGGATGCTTGCCTCAAGTTCAAGTTCAACGGACAGTGCTGTCCCTCCACAACACAGTAAAAAAGTTCAGGATTTACTCATTACATGCTAGACATGATACAAAATGTATGAACCTGTGACTTATGCTGTATATGGTCTGGAACCATTAAAAACAAACCAGCCTTACCATACAAACAAATCTAGTAGAATTCAGGTGGGCGCATGCGTGAACACTGAATATGGACGAGTCAACATATTAGCTGCTATGCTAGCAGGGCAATTAGCATGCTAGCACATAAAAACAAATACAATGGATGGCTTTAACAGCTGTACTGAAATGTAATTTTGTTGTACTTCTGTGCAATGACAAGAAAGCTTGATTCTGAATAAAAAAAAGTGCTTAATATGAGCTGGATCTTGCTGGAACAGGATCCAGGAACTCTTATTTTGACAGGGTGCATTCCGGCAACTGTTTGCTTGGATGTAGCAAATCTCAGGCTTACCAAGAATAAGTATGAACAAACATGAGCCTTGAATGAATAAAACTTAAATTGGCTGAAAATTACATAAGTATAAGGCCATTGCACTTACCGAGCTAGATGGTAAGTCAGTTGAGTGTAGTCCGGTTGGTGGTAAACCCGTGTGCAGAGGAGTCATAGGTGGCGTCCCTTTGGACGTCTCTGTGGAAGACATTCTGGACAATATTTGAGGTGGTAAGGTGCATGGCATTAGACGTTTGAAGACTACTACTATCTACTTTTAATATTAATGTTATGTAGATAAATGAACAACTCTTTTCTAACATCTTTTATTTTGCAATAAAAGATGTGGGGGGGGAAGATCGGTGTGCTGGAACTCTGACTGAGGAAGCCCTCTGGACTGAGGGTGAAACGTTTCGACTAAAAGAAACTGTCCAGATGACCAGATTGAGACTTATCAGATTTGATACCTGGATTATTGAGTATGAACTTTATTGTTTTGAACCACTTTGGCTGTGGCTGCCTGCCTGGGAGGAGTCGACGAGGGACAGGACGGCCCCCAGAAACCATCTTGGCTCCAGCAAACTGGTTGGTCCACATAAGTTGTTTGCAGCTTGGTGGGGGAAGATCGGTGTGCTGGAACTCTGACTGAGGAAGCCCTCTGGACTGAGGGTGAAACGTTTCGACTAAAAGAAACTGTCCAGATGACCAGATTGAGACTTATCAGATTTGATACCTGGATTATTGAGTATGAACTTTATTGTTTTGAACCACTTTGGCTGTGGCTGCCTGCCTGGGAGGAGTCGACGAGGGACAGGACGGCCCCCAGAAACCATCTTGGCTCCAGCAAACTGGTTGGTCCACATAAGTTGTTTGCAGCTTGGTGGGGGAAGATCGGTGTGCTGGAACTCTGACTGAGGAAGCCCTCTGGACTGAGGGTGAAACGTTTCGACTAAAAGAAACTGTCCAGATGACCAGATTGAGACTTATCAGATCTTTTATTTTATCTTTATCCCCTTCAGTTCCTAAAATTCCTCCCATACTCCAAACTCTCCCTGCCTCTTTGACTTTTCTTTTCAATCTGTCCCTTTCATTTGTATATTTAATGCATTCCATCAGTACATGTTCTACACTTTGTTTCCCCACATTCCTTGCATTTACTGTTATTCATTTTCCCCATCTTGTACATTATGTCATTTAGTAATGTATGGCCTATATACCCTCATTCTCATTATTATCACCTCTTCTCTTCTACTTCTTTCTTTATAGTTATTTATTGTAATTGATTTTTGTATTTTGAATAATTTTCTTCCTTTCTTGTCCTCATTCCATTTTTTTTGGCATTTTTCCATTTCTTTTCCTTTAATAATTGATTTACCCTCCCCTTTCCCTAATGGAATGTTCACTGTTATATAATAATAATAATAATAATAATAATAATAACAAATTTAATTTATAACGCACTTTTCATTAACAAAAATCTCAAAGTGCTACAAAGTGCAACAAAATCAAAAATAAAACAAGTGATAATACAAGTAAAATCAATAATAATATCAACTAAGATCAAAGATAAAATCATGAGGAGGCAGAGTAAGCTCGCTTAAAAAGAAAGGTCTTCAAGCCGTTTTTAAAGTCAACCAGTGACTGTGGAGCTCTCAGGTAGTCAGGGAGGGAGTTCCATAGGCGGGGGGCAGCCACACAGAATGCCCGGTCTCCCATGGTCCTTAATTTGGTTCGTGGAATGTGAAGGAGATTACTGTTCTGTGATCGTAGAGACCGGGTGGATGAATATGGTGCAAGAATGTCCTTTAGATAATCAGGTGAAGTTCCGTGTAAGCATTGGTGTGTAATGAGAGCAGTTTTGTACTGAATTCTGTAGGTGACAGGAAGCCAATGGAGGTTATGGAGAATGGGCGTAATATGTTCAAATTTACGAGCTCTCAACAAAATCCTTGCTGCACTGTTTTGAATATATTGAAGCTTCTGAAGGTATTTGCCAGGGATTCCAATAAACAGGGAGTTGCAGTAGTCGAGCCTGGAGGAGACAAAAGCATGGACGAGCTTCTCAGCATCAGAAAAAGTTAGGGATGGGCGAAGTCTGGAGATGTTTCGAAGATGGAAGAAGCAAGTTTTAAACAGATGCTTAATGTGATTTTCAAATGTAAGATGAGAGTCCATTTTTATTCCAAGATTTGTAACAGAGGTGGAGAGGGGGATGTCTTGTCCAGAAAAGGAAATTGTTGTTATAGTAGATGTTTGTACCTGGTGAGGGGTGCCAATCAGTATGGCCTCAGTCTTGGAGCAGTTTAATTGAAGAAAGTTCTGATTCATCCATGCCCTAATTGCCTCCAGGCAGGCAGAGAGGGCAGCGAGTGAAGATGGAGAATATCTCCTCTCAATGCTTTTTAGCGAGTTTATCTGCTCTTTCGTTCCCTTCCACCCCCATGTGTGCTGGCACCAAAACAAAACTGTGTATCAATTCCACCTCTGTGTAACCTGTATAATGCATGCTGAATTTCTAAAATAAGGTATTTCCTTTCATTTCCTTTAGACTGGATACTTTCTATTACCGCCTTTGAATCTGTGCAAACCACCACCCTATCTGGTCTTACTTCCTCTATCCAATCTAAACTAAATATAACTGCCACCATCTCTGCCGTGAACACTGAAAATTGATCTGATATTCTTTTGGTAATACAAACTTCAAATTCGGGGATATAAACTCCTATTCCCACCCACCCCTTTGTGTTTTTTGATCCATCTTTGAAAATTTCTAAATAATTATAATATAAATCTCTTATATATTTGCTGGTTTTCGCCCCTATTTCATTATCATTCCATTCTCTTTTCAGTTATATTAGTATTAGTTTCATGTCCACTTTACTTTCTGGTATTAGCCAGGGTGAGATAATGCTATTTGGATTGATTTTTGCAAATTCTTTATTTCCTATTCCATAAATTTCTGCTAATTTGTTTATTTTCCACCCAGAACCTTTTCTTTGATATTTTTTATACTCCCAGCAGTCCTGTAATGTCATTGCTGCAGCATTTCCTTCTTTACTTCCTTTGAGTTTAACCCAGTAAGTTAATGATAGTTTTATGCTGGTGAAGATTCTCAGTCGTCCAGGACATGATGAAATCAAAAAAGGCTTCTGGACAGAAGTCGAAACGTTTTCTGCAACAAATAAAGTCCAGTTGATCCTGTATTGAACGCCTTTTTTGATTTAATGATAGTTTTGTTCTTCTCATTTCTAGTGGAGTCTCGCCTGTTTCTATGAGAAGAGCATTAATGGGGGTCGTCTTTATTTATTTATTGCTCCTGTACATACCCGTAATTCTCTGTATTGCAGTCTATCTAATTTTTGTAGTTTTGTATTTGTTGCTGCTCCATATACTATACATCCATAGGCCAAGGTTTATCTCATTAGAGCGCTGTAAATATTTAATAAGGATTGTTTATCTGCCCCCAGTTGTTTCCTGCCACTGCTTTCATTACATTTATTACTTTTTTACACTTAGTTTCTATCTGTTTTAAATGTGTTTGCCATGTGTACCCACTATCTAACCATATACCTAGATATTTAAATCCGCTAACCATTTCCAGTGGTTGCCCATATAGTAAGAGCTGTTCAATATTTATCTTCTTTTTGTTTGTTATCACCATGTACAGTAATTGGTTTTGCTTACTGACATTTTGAAGCCCCATTCATACGACCAACTCTCTTCTTCTGAAACACATGCCAGCTGTGGCATTTATCCCCATTCGACCATATCAGGCCACAGCCCCTGATAGTCTTCTTCTTCTCTTTCTTGAGGGGTTTATTTGTGGTTGGCAAAAAACTGAAGGTGTGAATTACCACCACCAACTGGTATGGAGTGTGTGTATGTACTGTTTGTATAAACTGTTCCATCCATCCATTATCTTTATCCGCTGCTTCCTTTTTGGGTTGCTGGTGCCCATTTACAGCCATCATTGTGCGAGAGGTGGGGTATACCCTGGACAGGTCTCCAGTCCATCACAGGACCACAGAGACAGACAAAGACAAACAACCATTCACTCTCTCACTCACACCAAGGGACAATTTAGAGTTACCAATCAGCCTAACATGCATGTTTTTGGTCTGTGGGAGGAAACTGGAGTACCTGGAGAAAACCCACACATGCACAGAGAGAACATGCAAACTCCACCCAGAAAGCTCCCTGGACCTGCAGGGCAACCTGCTCGCTGAGAGGAAGCAGCTCTACCAGTTGTGACTCCATGCTGCTATACACTATATATAATCAAATTCTATTATTCAATTTTTTGTTGTATTTAAGTATAATTTGTATATGTTTGCTCCCTAAGTTATGTTGCATGTATCTATTATGCTAGATGTTTCTTTTAGCTTTTCAAAATCTCTCCTCATATATGTTCTCTCTTCTTTATATTTCTGACATTCCAGTATTACTCGTATTATTTCATCTTCTCCACAGTGGTCCTATTTTTCTGTATTATGCTCCTGTATTTGAAAAAAGGGGATACTTCGGTCCTGTATGTCTAAATCTAAGTCTTGTTACTAATATTTCCTCCTTTCTACTCCTTCTACCAGTTCTCGTTTCTCCTACTTCATTTTTGATCTTTGTTGCATAAATTAAATATCCTTTCATTATCTCTTTACTCAAAGAAGCCACTCTGAGGACATGAGAAGACTTTTCAATCCAGTTTAGTTGCAAGGGGGCAGAGTCAAAACTGGCTTCCTCCGATTTTACATTGAAGCTCCGGTCACGAGGTCTGCGCACAGACAGTTTAAAGAAGCATCTTTTATAATGCCTATCAGACAGAGACAAGGTCAAGGTGGCCTCTGCTTTCCAAATACAGACGAGGAGGATGCCTTGGAGTTGTCAGGTGTGCAGGCTCCGTGCACCTGCAGATTCCACTCTGTTCAGACAAAACAACTAACTCACACATTAATTAATAATAAACATTCAAAACCTTTACCTAAATTCCCTTGGCAGGCAGATTGGTCACAAAAACAGACTTTCACAGAATATAACGTAACATGCTTGGATTCTCGTCAGTGAGTAACTGCACCGGACAGTGAGACAGGAAGTGTTGTATGATACACGCTTATCAGACAGAGGCGAGGTCAAGATGACCTCAGCTTTCGAACTTACAGACAAGGAGAAGACCTTGGATTTATCAGTGCTCCTCCGTACACCTGCAGGCCTCTTTTTGAAATGTGTGTTGACTACAGCCATTTCCATTATGTGCTGCTATATAAATAAATCTGACTTGAATTGACTTGATCTTGGCAAAATCCACCATCATCTGTCCTTCCTAGTTTCTTTCCTTGACACCAAACCTACCCATCACTTCCTCATTCTCTCCGTTTCATTCACCAGTATGTCTATGCATGTCTGCTCTGATCACCACTCTCTCCTCTCTGGGAATACTCTATAATTTCATCTAGATCCTTCCAAACTATTTTTTACTCCTCTACATCACATCCAATCTTTGGAGCAGCATAACTACTGACAACATTAAGCATTATTCATTGTACATCAACCTTTGTCACCCTATCTGACACTCTTTTCACCTCTACTACATTCGTTGCCAACTCCTCCTTCATGACCACCCCTACTCCATTTATCTTTCCAACCACATCATGGTAAAACAGTTTCAACCCTGCACCAATGCTGCAAAACTTGCTGCCCTTTCAATTGGTCTCTTGGATAAAGTTCTACCTTCCTTCTCTGCATCATGCCAGCCAGTGCTCTACTTTGTTTGTCATTGTCCCCACGTTCAGAATTGCCACAGTCAGTCCTACACTCCTGATTTTCCTCTTCTCCCTCTGTCTCCCGACACGTTTCCTTCCTTGTGGTCTTCGAGTAACTGTGGCACAATTTCCACCAGCACCTTGCTTGTCAACAGCACCTGTAGTGGTCTTTGTTAACCCGGGTCTTGACCGATCAGATATGGTCTCACTTAGATGAACTCGCATAGAAGTTTTGGCAACGTGTTTTACATTTGCTGTCCTTCCTGACACAACCCTCACCAGGCTTGAGACAGGCACACAAGAGATACACTGGCATGTGCTCCTAGTGGCTAGTTTGACAGAGACAGAGTACATGTATGAAATAAAGAGGTGAAGAAGAGAGTTCAGGCAGGATGGACCGAATGGAGCAAAGTTTCAAGAGTGATTTGTGACAAAAGGGGAGCAGCAAAAGTGAAAGAAAAAAGTAGATGTGAATGCAAGAAAGGCCCCATATTTTAGTATTTTGTTTCAATCCATCATAGAGTTCCCATAGGCTCATCTTGGTCACATGACTGTTGCAACACTTAGTTTGTCTCCACAAGCGAGTTGTTAAAATTCAAGTCACTGAGTTTACAATCAATTCTTTATTGCACACAGTAGATTTTGCCAGTACAGGTATGAAGTTTTATGATTTTAATTTTATTTTGTAATAAGTTGTGCTGTGTTTCACCCATTATTCACAGAGAAGGCTTTGAGATGAAGCATTTTTAGATGCGCTAGAAACAAAATGTTCATACAACTCTTTTGAAAAGAAAACCTGCAAAATGCCACATTTGTCAGGATCTGTGTCATGTTTTTAGCTTTTTTGTGTTTGATCAGATGAGTCCATTCTTCTAATTTTCCCTGTGTGTGCCAGTATTTACCCATCCCCATGTGAATTTCTACTCCCACCTGTTCCTCGTTGTCTTTTCCTCAGAGGTTTCCAATTTATGATTAGTGATCCTTTACCTTTTGTGCACTTTTAGTTCCTCTGTTCTGCATTGTGCTGTTTACTGACAGTTGTCGTTTCCTCCCTGATTTGTCTCTTTGAGTTCTAATATTGCATTAAAAAAAATTTTTTCCAGTACTTCTTTAAATTATTAAATAAAGCAGTTTGAGTTTTTTAATATCATCAGATCCTGCCTGCATGCTGGGTTCAAACTCTACCAATCATGACAACTGTAGTGGGCATGACCGTGTCCGCTCTGATGCGCCTGTGCATTTTTGAACTGTTCCAGAGATGACCTTTACTGACCTCTCAGTAAAGCAAGACATTTACTACAAATTATTCCATTAGTTGTAATCTGAGAACATAGTCACCAAAAGAGACTATTTCTATCTTTGATTTTATTCTAATGTAATCAAAAGAATAACTTTTGTCATTTTCATGATATATGTTATATGCTGTTATTCTTTTAATGTGGAGTATTACTGTGTTACTTGACCATATAATGGTGTCAGAGTGAATTTTATGTGTTATTGTGATTTGCAGATCTGTTCTAGAAGTGTTAAGACGCTAATCCAAGTATTTTTCCTCTTGGAGTCTGTGCGTCTGTCTTTTTCTAAACATTTCCCTCTGCTGCTGGCTGTAACCTTGTACCGTGATAACAGTAAGTGAACTCCTCAACTTTTTCTTTTTGAACCAATCGGAAAGAGACAAGTCTCAGATCCTTTCTTAAAAGTTCTAAGCTAAGCTGGAACGAGGAAGTCTGCTGGGAACTTCAAGATGTGAGGTTGTCCCAAAGAGCTGGATGAACTCAGTCACACGCTAAGGACACGTCATCCAGTTAAGGACTAATAACATGTTGTTATGAGTCCACTTCGAACGAGCGTAAGCTCAAAACTTTGTTTATTCCTTCCTGGAATAAGTTATCTTGAAGCCAACCAGGAGCTGACGCTTTTCTGATGATCAACGCGGATCCCAGGAGACGTTGAAACGTAAACGAGAACCGGTTCGGACGTACTGGACCTGCAACGATTCTGTACGCCTGAAAGGCTGGTACCATCTCCTTATAAGACTAGTCGTCTTCAAGGTAAAGAGCTGTTTAAAAACGTACCTGGATTTAGCAGAAGTCGGATGGAAAGTGTCATCTGGTTAAACTCAAGATCAATAACTTCCTCTCTTAACCTCTCCTTATCCCTCTCAATCTATCTGGTAACTATATTTAAGCTAAAGAGCCACAGACTAAGTATAATGACATCCTGTATTTATGTCTGTTGTGTTGCAATTTAAATGTGCTGACGTGTTAAATTGCAAGAAAGTGAAATCATGTCAATCAAGTGTAATGGTGTTAATTTAGTTGATTTATTTTAAATAAATGGTAGTGTCTTTGACATACCAAACTAAGTCAACGTTCTCTGTCACTTAATGGCTTTATTTATTTATCCATCATAAAGATCACAGAAATATTGGGTAAACTGAAAAAGAAAAGAATCCGTGAAATTACTATTCAATCTGAATAAGTAAATTAATTAAGGTAAAGAGGTCAGCTTAATACTGACCCCTCCTAAAATCCTTTACATCTGGGTGGCACCGTATGTGTTTAAAGACACAATATGGTGGTTACCCTCATATTTGCTTCACAACATTTCCTTTAAACAAGCTGGAGGGCCAACACTATGGTCTTTTGAAAGCAAAGAAAAATCACATTTTTTTATTTGAGATGATTTCAAAGCAATGATGGGGCTTCAGTATTTATAATAATTTTTATTGATCTTAAGGCTGAGGAATTTTGGTGTTACAGAAGCTTGTGGATCCCCCCCNAATAAAAATACAGAAAAAAGTACACGAAGGATCTAAATGGATATTGAAAACAGGAAATTATAATTGAAGCTCAAACAAATAATGTTTTTGAAGTAAGGAAGGATTTAAACAGTGATGTCTTGGGGCAGGAATGCATCCCTAAACCAGTCAGGAGAGCAGCTAAACTTATCAGTCCTTCTTAGATGGCGTGGAGCTTTTGTACCAGGAGCAGAAACCATCAGGCCTCTTGATGAAAACGTAGGTTTTGGCTTGGACACTGTCCCCAGTCACCCAGTCTGTCCAAAGTCACTTTGCTGGGCTGCTGATCAAGAAGAAGGAGGTGATCTAAGGGTTAAAATATAAATGTCAGCATCACTGTCTTTCAAAGTTAGCAGTTCATACAGCGTTGGTGGGATGCATCACAAACAATGAGTCCAGCTACAGACAGGAGGTGGAACACCTGCAGAGCTTGTGCAAGATGAACAATCTTCACATCAATGTGAAGATGAAGGAGATGGTCATGGACTTCAGATGAAAACAAACCAAAAAAAACACACCTTAAACTCTGAACATAGGAGGATCTGCAGTGGAAGTGGTCTCCAGCTACAAGTGCTTGGGTGTACACTTGAATGACAACCTCAACCAGGGCAACAACACCAGCTGCCTGATCAAGAAAGCTCAGAGACGCTACTTCCTCAGGCGGCTGAGAATCTCAGTCCTCACCACCTTCTGCAGGTGTGCAGTGGAGAGCATCCTGTGCTCCAGCATCAACGTGTGGCATGGAGGCTGCACAGCTGCAGAAAGAAAAGCTCTGCAGAGAGTGGTGAAGGCTGCACAGAAGACTGTTGGAGTCAGTCTCCCCACCATCTACACCTCCAGATGCAGGAGGAGGGACACCTGCATCATGAAGGACCCTACTCACCCAGTACACACACACACACTCACACTTTTTGCCCCGCTCCCCTCAGGCAGGAGGTTGAGAAGTATTAAGTGTAGAACCACTATGCTGAGGAACAGCTTCTACATTGAGGTTGTTAGACTCACAAATCCCTAATCAGGATAATCGCTGTGAAAACAAACAACAACAAAAAAACATCATGCTGCTGCTGATCTGTTTCATGTTGCTATTTTCATTCATACTCATCTGCTCACACAGACGCTTGTTTGTGCTGCTGTTCGGCCTATTGTTTTTATGCTGTTAGTGCAGTTTAGGTAACATTTTTCTTAGTTCTTATCTTAGATCTTATTACAGTTTTTCTTTTACGTTTTATTGTTGGATACAACTGGGACCTTGTGTACCACATGTACCACGAGTGGTGCGTATGGCAAATAATAATAAAAAAACCTCTGAATTACGTGTCAAAATTATAATTTTGGAGATTTTCCAGGTTGCAGCTCAGTTCTTCATTTTTAAAGGGTGGTCATAATATGTTACAAAAACAAGACATTGGATCTCTGACAGCTAAAATCGCATTGTATTGTAAGAGCGCAAATTGTGGTCACTTGAACAGCTTCTAGTCTTTTGAAGCTAAAAACCCAAGTCACACAATAGTACACCTCTTTGTGCATCATCCCACATCTCTTGTTTCCCCTGCTGATACACACCACAATAAGGACATGCCATTAACTGCTTGGAATACACAAGCCTCACATTTCCTGTAAAACCTGCCGTACTTTCCATGTACTGTATGTAACCAATAAACTGTCTTATTGCTAACGTCTGTTGAAGCTTCCCTTGCAGATTTAGTGGCGATAAAAAACTTGCATACAACTCATCACTCATATCATAGGAAACAGAATCACATTCTCCTGTTCTTTACTGCCTAGCAAACAAAATTACACTGCAACAGTTTAGAAGCGAATCTTCCCCATACCTAGCAGACGCAGGCACTCTGAGCACATTGATTCAGATTCATCCTTTGGGCAAAAGTCAAGTCATCCCACAGCTCATGGAAGTCACAAGATATGATATGCACTTCCCCATCATCTCCCAGCCGGCCTACAGAAAAAGTGCAGAAGCAAAAAAAAAAAACTGATGTGAAAAATGTGTGATGTCTGTACATGTTACTCCATTTCCTACCTGTGAGAACATATGGATGTTCTCCAACGTTCAGAGTGACTCCACATTCTCCAATAGAGGAAGAAGTGTAGACAGCATCAATATGCCTTCTAGTGCCTTTGAACATCTGAGTAAAATAAAATAAAATAAATAAATCCATATACAAGTTGATACAATGAAAAAAAAAGAAAAAGCAGTTTATCCCATACGTCAGTCACTTGGACGTCATATTTGACGCTCTTCATTCCGTCATTCCCAGTGTCAACAAGATGCTTTCCCCTGATTATTGCCCTGAAAACTGCACAAACAAATAAAATAAAAATCCAAAAATGAAGATACATGAACACAGACAGCATAGTGTTAGCATGCTGGAGTTGAGAGCAGAGACATGTTTCCAAAATTTAGATTTTAAAGGCGTGCATGTACCAGGAAGATGGAAGCAGCAAGAGTTTCATCAGCTGCAATTAAAGAATGTGTGCTGCCCATTTAGCCGACACATAAGGAACAAAGTCAGAAATCCTTGACCAGCTGATGTAAACACCATTTTGAAAAAAACTGTTTCAGTAGAACTCAAATGCTGACCAAAAGTTTTTGCGAAATCCAGTTCAGTCATTTCCCTTCAAGGTAACAATTGTTTGTAAGGGACTGTTGACCCTGTATTTTAGTAAATACCTACAGTGACATTGTGTCCAGATAACAGGCACGGTCAATTAAAACAAGACCAGTCACATTGCAGAGGTCATTGTGTAGGAAGAGAAAGCGAAACTTTCAAAAACGGTGATTTAGTTTTGTTGCAATGGAGCAAATTTTTATTAAGTCATAACAATTTCAAATTATAGACAATCTAAAAGTTTGGTTTCTAAATTCCACTCCTGGTAATCTTCAAGAGCTTAGATTTTTTGAAGTAGATTTATTTAAATACAAACAAATTATTTCTTGTAGCTAATCAGAGACAGTTCAAACCACTGTCCACAGTTGTCCTAATCCGTGGTGATTCCCCTTTTGCCAAATATCTTCATTTAGATTCAATTGAATTTAAGGTCCTATGACCTCATCACTCACAGAGCTGGAGAGGACCATCATTTCCAGGCAGTTAAACACATTTTCTCCCTAATGTTCTAATAACCAAAATTCACATTTACTGGGCGGCCGTGGTGTAGTGGTAATGGCAGTCGTCCCCCGATCGGAAGGTTGGAGGTTCGAATCCCGGTTCCCCACACCATGTGTCGTTGTCTCCCTGGGCAAGACACTTAACCCCGAGTTGCTCCTGGTAGGACTGGATGGTGCCTTGCATGGCAGTCTGCCGCTACCGGTGTATGAATGTGTGTATGAATGGGTGGATGGTTGGTATTGTAAAGTGCTTTGGGGCCCCTCAAAGGGGGCTGGAAAGCGCTATATAAATAAGCTCCATTTACCATCAAATGTTTGGTTTGGACATCAAAAGTTCAGTTTTCTGCCAAAGCTCTGTCATTTTAATTTAAATATGTGTGTACAACGTACTTTGAATGATACATGTATCCCACAAGCCAGGTTTTACCAGATCTTAGTTAATAAATACAGACAGACAGACAGACAGACAGACAGACAGACAGACAGACAGACAGACAGACAGACAGACAGACAGACAGACAGACACATACAAACATACAAACAACAAAAAAAGCAGTAAAGCTGAAATCCAAGAGTTTATTTAAAAGGTTCAGCTCTGGTCCAAATTTGTCATCTCCATACCTTGACTTTCAAACTTTGATGAAACATCACAACAACAAAAACAGAAGAAAAAAATCACTTCTGACTCTAGATGGAAATTTAAAAATATTAAAGCAACTGAATTACATAAAGCTTCAAAACTCCAGATAATCTAACTCCAACTAAATCTGAGCATTTCAAGCTTTTCCAGATATTCTGTCAAGGATGCAATACAAAATCATTACACATTCTATTCAAATCCACCCAGCACTAGCCTAAATGACTAGGATTTAAAGGTGACTCAAATCAATGTTTGAATCTTACACTGAGAAATAGTGCTAAACTCAATGTTAGAAACATAAAATATCAAGTCTATTATCTTTACATATTTTAAAATAAAAAATACACTGAGAAATAGTGTCTTTGTTAAACTCAATGTTAGAAACATAAAAAATACACTGAGAAATAATGTCTTTGTTAAACTCAATGTTAGAAACATAAAATGTCAAGTCTATAATATTTACATATTTTAGATAAAAAACAAAGAGACCAACCATGTTTCACATAAACATGCTGAAAATGATCCTTTACACATTTATCCTTGTGCAAGACATGGATTTCACATGGAATTTAGCAGGTTTTGAACATTCAAAATGCATTTTTACTATATGGAAATACAGGTAAAATTAAACATGAGGTGAAAACTTGTAAAAACTGGACATTCTTGTATGTAGCAATTTACTAAAATTAAACTTTCATAGACAGCAGAATTTAGAAATGAGTTTTCACCTGTTTACAGGAAAATCCATTTATAAAAATTAAATAGAGGGATGTAAACAAAAATGTACCCCTCTTCTGAATAATAAAAATAAGAGCCCCTCCACCCCCCACACTGTCCCAACTGTAAATCAGCCAGAGGGAGCTTTGGTTGCTTATGAGAGTGTAAAATTATAGAAATTTTGGCAGGCAGCATGTAGAGAAATCATATCCACTATAGAGCAGACACTTCGCCCTAGTCCAGTGCTGTGTCTCCTTGGGCTTATACCTGGATACACAAAGAGTCTGTACAATTCCTACTGATGTTGACTGGAAAGTCCATAAAGCTTAAATGGGTTGGTTGTGATGCCCCTTCGATTCAGTTATGGAAAAATATAATTTATGTGGTTATTGTATTAGAAAGACTGAGATATTGTCTGAATGGGAAATCCCAGGCTTTAAAAATGGGAAAGTTCTGGATTGTCTCAAAATTAAAAAGGCCAGTAATGTGAAACAGATTGATGTATATTTTTAAGTATATATGTAAATGGGTTGCTCCCCCACCCAAAAAAAAAGTTATTGTTGTAATTTATGTACATAAATCCTGATTTGATTTATCTGTATCTGTGATGTATGAGTTATGTTCTATTATTGTTCTTTTTCTGTATAATTAATTAAAATATCTAATAAACATAATATAAAAAATAGGGCATTTATAACAGGGCATATTTTGAAAAATACACCAATTAAAAAGGGACCTTCTTACTGATTCCTTGTAAGAGAGATACACTTACCCATATCTGCACTGCAGAAAACCTGCTCAGGTGGAATATAGACACAGCTGCAGGCTTCTGCCCCATCTTGCACTTGCCAAAGAAACAGGATGGCCAGAAAGAAGAAACAAGTTTTCATCATCAGAGTCATTTTTAGAAGCTGAAGTAGGAGCCATCTGTCAAAGTGTGATGCACAACTTGCACTTCCTAGGATCTTTTCTCCTCTCAAATGAAAGGTGGCTTTTATCCTGTCAAATAGCATCAGGCCACGCCCCCTTTTACTCTTCAGGCTGGGAGGTCAGGGCCTCCCAAATTGTCATAGGCAACAGCAAACTATCATTTTGTCTGATATATGAAGGAAAGAACAATTAGGTTTAGTTTGGAACATCATCAGATGCAGCAGGCAGGTCAGCAGTCTGCTTCACCTCACCTTTAATCAGACACATTACAGTAATACAGACAGCATAGTGTTAACACGCGGTTGAGAGCAGAAAAGTGTTTCTGTAGCTTAGATTTTGAAGGCTTACATGTGCTACAAAGGTAAAATAGCAAGAGTTTAATCAAATACAAATAATATGTGATCTGCATTTATAGTGCAGACATACGAGTAAGGCAGTCAAGAGTCTGACTATCAGATCTAAAATCTCCCCGTTGCCTGTAGGCTCCTCATTCAGTCTGCCTCTGGATATGGATGGCAACTTGCATTTTGAGAAAAGCTGTTCAGGTGGAACTCAAATTCTGACCAGTCACCCCTCTAGATGTTTTTGTAAATTCCTGTTCAGTCATTACCGTTAAGGGAACAAAGACTGTTTGCACTATAAGGGACTGTTGACCCTTCTAAAGCCCAAATACCTGTAATGACAATGTGTCCAAACAAGGCAGGTGTGTCCATTTAACACAAAACATTGCACAGTCACCTTGCAGATAGTATTGTTTAAAGTGAAACTAAACCGAAATTATTTTTTTTAAACTAAACCGAAATTTAACTTTTTTATCTGATAAACTCCCTAAAATGTGTTTAAAATGTTGTGTAGCACTATTTCTGTGTAAATTTTCATGTATTTGTGCGTATTTGTTTAAATCGGCAATATTTGGTCTAAAAACGTGTTCACGGTAGCCCTATGGGTTGAACAGAGGTTATTGCACCTTAATTTTCTTGTTGGTCTAGATTTCGCACAGTGTCGTATTTTCGCACAATTTCGTCACAGCCTCTGCTGCCTGAGTATAAAAGTGGAGCCACTCCCACGAGAAGGTCACTCCCCCTGCAGAGCTCAGGGCGGAGTTGGATCAGAGATTAGCAACATAGCATTAGCATAGAAGATCTACGATGTTCCATGAAAGCTCTTCAAACTGATGTCCACCCACCGTTACACCATCAGGTACAATCCGTTTGGAGGTGAGTACCATTTTACACCTTTCCATTCCATAATTTATCTTTTGAGTTTATGATGCGTTTCTTCATGTGCTGTTTATTGCGGCCTGCAGCTTTGCTTCGTTGTGGCTCACCCCACATAAGTTTGTGGCGTTTTAATCTGTTGCTGATCAACGTTAGTTTGTGTTGTAGTTGCGTTTAAATGCTCAAAATCTAGTGTTTCTTATGAACACCGCAGAGTGTGTGAACTCTGATGAACTCTGATAAGGAAGACCACAACATTAAATACCAATGGAGACTTCCATCCATCCATCCATCCATCCATTGTCTTCCGCTTATCCGGGGTCGGGTCGCGGAGGTAGCAGCCTAAGTAGGGAGGCCCAGACTTCCCTCTCCCCAGCCACTTGGCGCAGCTCCTCCGGGGGAATCCCAAGGCGTTCCCAGGCCAGCCGAGAAACATAGTCCCTCCAGCGTGTCCTGGGTCTTCCTCTGGGTCTCC
Source organism: Garcialebias charrua (assembly GCA_038048925.1). Lineage (NCBI taxonomy): Eukaryota > Metazoa > Chordata > Actinopteri > Cyprinodontiformes > Rivulidae > Garcialebias > Garcialebias charrua. The sequence goes on along the minus strand of JBBPBX010002306.1, from coordinate 44,422 downwards.
TCCCGGTGGGACATGCCCGGAACACCTCACCAGGGAGACGTCCAGGAGGCATCCTAACCAGATGCCCGAGCCACCTCAACTGGCTCCTCTCGATGTGGAGAAGCAGCGGCTCTACTCCGAGTCCCTCCCGGATGACTGAGCTTCTCACCCTATCTCTAAGGGAGAGTCCAGACACCCTGCGGAGAAAACTCATTTCAGCCGCTTGTATCCGAGATCTCGTTCTTTCGGTCACAACCCAAAGCTCATGACCATAGATGAGGGTGGGAACGTAGATCGATCGGTAAATTGAGAGCTTTGCCTTTTGACTCAGCTCTCTCTTCACCACGACAGACCGGTACAGCGCCCGCTTCACTGCGGATGCTGCACCTATCCGCCTATCGATCTCACGCTCCAGTTTTCCCTCATTCGTGAACAAGACCCCGAGATACTTAAACTCCTCCACTTGGGGCAGGACCTCCTCCCCGACCCGGAGAGGGCATGCTACCCTTTTCCGGCTCAAGACTATGGCCTCGGATTTGGAGGAACTGATCCCGGCCGTATCACACTCGGCTGCAAACCGCTCCAGTGAAAGTTGTAAATCACGACCTGATGAAGCCAGTAGGACCATATCATCTGCAAAAAACAGAGCTGTGATTCTAAGGTCACCAAAACCGATCCCCTCAACACATTGGCTGCGCCTAGAAATTCTGTCCATAAAAGTTATGAACAGAATCGGTGACAAAGGGCAACCTTGGCGGAGTCCAACTCTCACCAGAAACGAGCCCGACTTACTGCCGGCAATGCGGACCAAGCTCTGACACCGGTCGTACAGGGACCTAACAGCCCTTATCAAAGGGCCTGGTACCCCATACTCCCGGAGTACCCCCCACAGAACCCCCCGAGGGACGCGGTCGAATGCCTTCTCCAAGTCCACAAAGCACATGTAAACTGGTTGGGCAAACTCCCACGCACCCTCCAGGACCCTGCTGAGGGTGTAGAGCTGGTCCAGTGTTCCACGACCAGGACGAAAACCACACTGCTCCTCCTGAATCCGAGGTTCGACTATCCGATGGACCCTCCTCTCCAGAACCCCTGAATAGACCTTACCAGGGAGGCTTAAGAGTGTGATCCCCCTATAGTTGGAACACACCCTACGGTCCCCCTTTTTGAATAGGGGAACCACCACCCCAGTCTGCCAATCCAAGGGAACTGCCCCCGATGTCCACGCGATATTGCAGAGTTGCGTAAGCCAACACAACCCTACAACATCCAGAGCCCTAAGGAACTCCGGGCGAATCTCATCCACCCCTGGAGCCTTGCCACCGCGGAGCTTTTTAACCACCTCGGCGACCTCAGCACCAGAGATTGGAGAGCCCGACCCAAAGTCCCCAGGCTCCGCTTCCTCAGTGGAAGACGTGCCAGTAGGATTGATGAGGTCTTCGAAGTATTCTGCCCACCGACTCACAACATCCCGAGTTGAGGTCAGTAGCACGCCACCCCCACTATAAATGGTGTTGGCCGCGTACCGCTTTCCCCCCCTGAGACGCTGGATGGTCGACCAGAATCGCCTCGAAGCCGTACGGAAGTCATTCTCCATGGCATCTCCGATGGAGACTTGCTGTCGCTAATTTTAGCTGTTGTACTAGTTACAATGTTTTAGACACGGTGTTCTTTTGCTGCAAATAATGTTATGGTATTTATAAAATAATATGTACTTGGTGAATGAATATCATGGTCATGGTCTGTGCAACAGTATTTATTTTGCACTGGGTCATCTGTTTCAAGATCAACAAAGTGATAAAACAGTAATGTTTCTCAAGTATATTTGTTTGTACGGTGATTAAAAATGTGTTGTTCTTTTTTAGCTCCATGAGACGTTCCACATCCAGGGAATCTCTGAGTTGTGCTTCACAGACTTCAGGCTTGATTGGAGACATGTTGACATGTCACTTTGGAGGTGACATGAGAGCTGATTCACCAGGTATTCATGTTTTATTTATTAAAGGTGCTCCAATTAACCTATTAGACTTTTATTATGGCGGACATTATATAAAAACAAACGTTTTTAAAAAGTCTATGCAACATTAATTCTTGTTTATTTGTTCATTGCTACCTGTCCCAACATTTTGGGGATTTGTTGACACTGTGAAATTTTGAATCAACATTTTTCTCCATTAAAATGTTACATTTACTCAGATTTAACTTTTGATCTGTCATCTATGATGTGATCTTTCCTCTGTTCAGGACTATATCCAGGGTCAGGGGATGGAGTGAGTGAGAAGTCGACCACTGCAACGTGTCCCAGATTTATCCTCATGCATGAGGCAAAAAATAAATAAATAAACAAATTGATTACAAAAACTAGTTGTTTATGATTCATTTTATTAACAGTAAGTTAATTCAAAACAACAAAAGGTTCTGTGTTGTGTCAGCCCTGAAAACACACAGGACACCACCTCCAGCTCCTCTGTATGAACGCCGTGGACAGAAGAACAGCAGTCCCAAACACTCGAGACCACCTTCAGGATGCTCCACCCGCAGGATGCTCCACCTGCCAGCCAGAAACAAACACCAGGGTCTCAGCTGTAGCATCCCAACATTGTCGTGGATGCAGGTCTCAGGAGATGAAGCACTGGCCGAGACTCTCTGCATCATCTTCTTCTTCTTGGTTAAAGTAATCCTGACTGCAATTACTCTGTGTGGCTGCTTGGTGCTTGAGTCATCACAGTTATCCGAAAAGAACATTTTAAAGGATACACAGTACATGTATTGTTAAATTCATTGCAATTGGTTAGGTTTGCATTAAGAAATATTATTTCTCATTAATCTTATCAGCTGTGCTGTGCCCAGTTTTGATTAGCTGAAACATAGCTAAGTTAAATTTCGGTTTAGTTTCACTTTAAATAAACTAATATTGTAACTTAGTAATCTAACTTAGTTACTTTCCAAATCAAGTAATCAGTAACTTAACTAAGTTACTTTTCCCAAGGACTAATCAGTAACTTAACTATGTTACTTTTTCAATGTAAATATGCCATCATTTACAGGCTCCCCATCTGTGACTCGTTACAGACAGGTGAGTGAAAAATAGGGTTGCACCAATCCACATTTCTCACTTCCGATCCAATACTTAAGAACTGAGTATTGACGATACCGATACTTTTCCGATCCGATACTGTTCAGGTATGTGAATCTGTACTGAGATTATTCATTTTAACATTGTGGGAGATATACCCAATGAAGACACTATTAAGCCTTACAACAAGAAACTCACAAACTGTAGCAGCACACAAGAGGCAAGTCTACCACACACATGTCCTTCTCACTCCTGGTTCAGCTGGAAAAACAAAAAAAATGCTAAGCATGATGGTAAAGACAACAAAATCCACTTCCTTAGTGGTTAAGGAGAGTGGCTGTGTTGTCTTTCCCATCATGCTTAGCGTTTTTTTTTTTAGTTTTTCAGATGCACCTAAAGCTGGCAAACTTAAAAAAAACTGCTAAGCATGATGGGAAAGACAACAAAATCCACTTCCTTAGTGGTTAAGGGGAGTGGCTGTGTTGTCTTTCCCATCATGCTTAGCTGTTTTTTAGTTTTTCCAGCTGAACCATGTATGAGAAGGACATGTGTGTGGTAGACATGCCTCTTGTGTGCTGTTACAGTTTGTGAGTTTCCTGTTGTTAAGCGCAACAGTGTCTTCATTGGCTTTAACTCATACAATGTTAAAGGTATTGTGACATGATGTTGTAAATTTGCATATTTGTCAGAACATATATATCTTATATCATTCAGCTCTGTTCGTTTTTGCAAAATAAATTATAAATATATTAAAATTTCATTCCAAGTTATGGTAGTTTTTTCTCTGGGACATGCCCCTAAAAATCTGCGCATTTCCGCAAAACGTGACAACGGGAAGGCACGCTCCAACGCGCATTTAAATAATAATGGCGGAGCATGTCCAATCGTGTCTGAGATATATAATTTTAAGACTGTAAATCAGTGGTCCCCAAACTTTTTCCTGTGAGGGCCACATAACTTTTCCCTTCTCTGGTGGGGGGCCGGAGTCCGTTTTTAACAGGAAAAAGTGTGACGATTGCAGGAGTGCCTAAATCAGGGGTGCCTTACCGTATCAAAAAACAAAAATTTTCATCTCCCTACTCCTCACTTCTTTAAAGTAAATAAAACAGAACGTAATGTGTTGCTAGTTTTATTTAATTAAAGTATTTTATCAAAGTAAAATGATGCAATATTTGAAAAGCACACCATATTTTTTAAAGAAACGAAAAATAGCCTTCTGTGGCCGGATCCATGCTAATGTCTGTTAGCAGTTGTCGGCAGATAGTCCAGCTCACGTCTGAGAAACATATTTTTTAAACAGTAAATCATCCAAAACTGTCATTAATAGACTCTCCCCGAATAAAAACAAACTACAGATGTGACCTGATCGCGCCGACATAATTTAAAAATACATAAATAGCCTTCGTGTTGACTCGGGATCTATGCTAATGTCTGTTAGCAGTTGTCGGCAGATAGTCCAGCTCACGTCTGAGAAATATCTTTTTTAAACAGTAAATCATCCAAAACTGTCATTAATAGACTCTCCCCAAATAAAAACAAACTACAGATGTGACCTGATCGCGCCGACATAATTTAAAAATACATAAATAGCCTTCGTGTTGACTCGGGATCTATGCTAATGTCTATTAGCAGTTGTCGGCAGATAGTCCAGCTCACGTCTGAGAAATATCTTTTTTAAACAGTAAATCATCCAAAACTGTCATTAATAGACTCTCCCCGAATAAAAACAAACTACAGATGTGACCTGATCGCGCCGACATAATTTAAAAATACATAAATAGCCTTCGTGTTGACTCGGGATCTATGCTAATGTCTGTTTGCAGTTGTCGGCAGACAGTCCAGCTCACGTCTGAGAAATATCTTTTTTAAACAGTAAATCATCCAAAACTGTCATTAATAGACTCTCCCCGAATAAAAACAAACTACAGATGTGACCTGATCGCGCCGACATAATTTAAAAATACATAAATAGCCTTCGTGTTGACTCGGGATCTATGCTAATGTCTGTTAGCAGTTGTCGGCGGCCGTGGCGTAGTGGTAAGGGCAGTCGTCTCCCGATCGGAAAGTTGGCGGTTCGACTCCCGGGACCCGCACCATGTGTCGTTGTGTCCTTGGGCAAGACACTTAACCCCGAGTTGCTCCCGGTAGGACTGGAAAGCACCTTGCATGGTAGTCTGCCGCCACCGGTTTATGAATGTGTGTAGCATTCAATATATGTGTAGCACTTTCAGATTTTCAGTAATGAAAAGTGCGTTATAAATTGAATTAATTATTATTATTATTATTATAGTCCAGCTCACGTCTGAGAAATATCTTTTTTAAACAGTAAATCATCCAAAACTGTCATTAATAAACCCTCCATGAATAAAAAGAAATTACAGATGTTACCTGATAGGCAGTAAGATGGTCGCTGCACACATACGACTCTCAGTAGGAACCCATCGGTCACAAGTTCTCTGTACTTCCATTCTAGGCAAAGTTTCTCATCTTTTGGGAATTTGTGAAGGCTCACTTGTTCACTGCTGATATTTGAACACCAAAATGCGCTACAACGTGACAGCATTTTTCAAGTCACACAAAAATAAAGAAGCGACCTTTCAGGAAATGAATTGTATGGCAAGCAGTTAACACACCAAACAAACGGGCAAGGCTCTGCCTTCTTCCCGTTGTGACGTTGCTGATGACTGGTGATGACTATTGCGGAAATGCGCGGAATTTTAGGGGCGTATCCCAGCAAGTACCAGAGAAAAAAATTACCATAATTTAGAATAAATTTTTTATATATTTATAATTTATTATGCAAAAACGAACAGAGCTCAATGATATAAGATATATATGTTCTGACAAATATGCAAATTTACAACATCATGTCACAATACCTTTAAGAGTAAGACAGCAGTCACAGAATGTGATAGAACACAAGTGCTCTTTGAAGCTGCATCGGAAATATTGGCAGGTTGGATCCGATATCCGATACTTAAATAATGCTGTATCAGATACTGATACTGAATTGGATCGGTCCCATCCCTAGTGAAAAACTGAGGAGAATCCTACCCGCTGGGTTCTAGTATGGTTGCATCATTCTGTCATGATTTTACAGGCAGGAACAAGCCCAATAGTTGCAGGCAGGGACTCAGGATGTACAAAATATATAACTTTAATAATATTAAACCAAAGGGCTGACGTGGTAGCAACTTACACACTGGTAGAACAACACAGGGCAAGACTTGTACATATCAGGACAGGACGGGAAAGACCCAACGACGACGTGACAAAGGACAAGACTCACAAGCCGTTTTCGCATTGCACGGCCCTCCACAGTCCGGCTCGGCTCTGGTTGGCCCAGAGCCAGCCCTGGCCCACCCTCGTTCATTACGCACTGTCCGGAGACCAAACCTTGAAGTGGGTGGGGTGTTCTCTTGAAGTGGGTAGGGTGTTCTCTTGAAGTGGGTGGGGTGTTCACTTGACGTGGGTGGAGTGTTCTTGTATGCGCGCTTACAGTATTTAAGAGAGGACACGCCGCTAAAAAATATTTGTTAGCTGAATATATACCGTATTCGTCGGTGTATAATACGCTCCGGTGTATAATACGCTTTGTCATATTTTTGGAAATAAATCAGAAAAACCCTTAGATAATACGCTTCGGTGTATAATACGCGCTGCCGTGACAGTCTTTTTTATGGCCACTAGATAGCGCCAAACCCATTGAAACTAGTGATACAACCGTGACCTCAGAAACACTTCTCTGATCGCTCTCAGTAATGAACTTTTTGGGAGTTATTCCTGAAGGGACAGTAATACTTTTATTACTTTTAATTTGAATCAAACATTACAAATTGTCAGAAAGATAAAGTGTTAGTTTCAGATGTCAGCATTTTATGATAAAAACTGATCTTAACACTACACACAACACTATTAACCTGCTGGTTTGGTTAAAACAACATCATTAAAGCATCACATATGGGACCTATGTTAATGATAATAGCAAAAACAGATATTATTCATCTGATTATTAATTAGGACAAAAACAAAAGTCTCTTCTGAGGAGATTGTCCTGAGCTCAAACTAAAATGAGATAAACAGTGTCACTGAATCTTCACTGCAGGTTTGAGAAGAGAAATCCTTCATGAATAACATTTTGGAATAACATTTGCTATTCAGCATGAATTTAAACAGTTTGAATAAACAGACTACATGTACAGGGCGCATTAGCGCCCATAGCGGCTGCAACTGGTACTGCACCATTTTTGGCCAAAATGAAAAACGGCGAATCAGAGCTAAAAATGGGTCTAAAAATATGGGAAAAAATCCATAGATAATACGCTTTGGTGTATAATACGCAGGATATTCAAATGAGCAATAAAAGTGCGTATTATACACCGGAGAATACGGTATATTAGTGTTTCTGAGTTTAATTTTTGTTAATAACTGATTACAAATTGGCTTATGTATCAGCTTATGTTAGAACGTAAATAACACAAAGCGCGCACCCATTTCCGCCTTTCAGCAAGACCTGAATGTCATTAAACAATAACTAATATTGTCTAACTCTTGCGCGTAGCCAGGGTTTTAAAATAGAACTAATAATCTCTAACTCATTTGCGTAGCTAGAATGTTAAGAGGGGTGATTGCTTCATAGGCAAAGTGGACTCCTGAAAAACAAATCTGTTGCTGTGGCTCAGAGGGATCGTGCTCGGCAATTACACTCTTTTATCTTGACAGGGGGAAGCGGGTTTGCTTCCCACCTGGTACAAAGTTATTTTACTTTTTTTTTGATGGAGTGAATAAAAAGGAGTTTGTTTGGTTAACACAACTCCTTTTTATTTACTCCAATAAAAAAAAAAGTAAAATAACTTTGTACCAGGTGGGAAGCGAACCCGCTTCCCCGGGTCAAGATAAAAGAGTGTAATTGCCAAGCACGATCCCTCTGAGCCACAGCAGTGGATTGGTTTTTCAAGAGTCCACTTTGCCTATAAAGCAATCACCCCTCTTAACATTCTAGCTACGCAAAGGAGTTAGAGATTATTAGTTATATTTTAAAACCCTGGCTACGTGCAAGAGTTACACAATATTAGTTATTGTTTAATGACATTCAGGTCACGCTGAAAGGCGGAAATGGGTGCGCGCTTCGTGTTATTTACGTTCTAACATAAGCTGATTTGTAATCAGTTATTAACAAAAATTAAACTCAGAAAAACTAATTCAACTAACAATTTTTTTAGGGGTTTCTGTAGTTAAATTTTAATGAAATTCAGCCCTAGCGCTGAGGTTTTGTTAGAACGAGTCCAGCCCCTGCTGCAAACAACGAATCAAATGTGAGCAGAACATGAAGTCAAACTGGGCCGGGGGAGTCTGGCCCGATCAGAACCACGGTGGAGATGGTTCCAAAATGAGGGCGGACCCGGGGAAAAAAAAGAAAATGTGAACACGCCGAACCCGGGTTAGAAGGTGGGGCGGGGTGGGCCGGGCCATTGAGGGCCGTGCAATGCGAAAACGGCTACAGACAGACTTATATACACAGGCAGGTCAGGACATAATTACAAACAGCTGAGACCAGACAAAGGAGAAATCAATCAGGATAAATGAGGAAACACACTAGGAGTGCAGACAAGGAAGGCCGACTAGATTGTGCAATCCTTACAGGCCTACATGGACATGGAAATACATTACAGCTCGTTATCAAATATTAAGAAAAGAAATACTACAGATACTTGTCAAGAATTTTATGACAAGTAGACTCCAGAGCCATATATATAGAGAGTTCTGACACTCTTTGATCTCGCCGATAGGTGGTCAATCGTTCCAAACAACGGCTATGGAAACCTTGTGGAGCTGCGCCCTCTGGCGGCGACGGAGCGCTACTGCAGGCAGAGTCAGACTAAAACAGAGCCATGGAACAAATCGCCCCCTCCATGACCCACGTGACTTCCGCATTCCATTCTTACAACGGAACTCTATGGAAGTGTCGCAACTCTCACTTTATATGGCTCTGGTAGACTCTAGAGAATAAGTATAATTATTAATTGCAAATTTATACAGATGATTCAAAAGATCCAAAAACTAAAGCAACTAGTATAGCAGTTGTTTCCTCCCTGATGTGCATCTTTGAGTTCTAGTATTGCATTTAGTATTGAATGTAGTTTTGTTTTTGCAGTGCCTCTTTTTAAAGGGGACCACACATGCAAAATTCACTTTTTAATGTTTTTTTACTCAACTTTGGGTATGTACTTCATAAAAAAACAGTCCTAAGGCCAAAGAAATGCACCCAGTGGTTTATTTACTCTAAGTAGATTTATTTCTTCTCCTTCACATTCCGAGAACCAAATTAAGGACCATGGGAGACCGGGCTTTCAGTGTGGCTGCCCCCCGCCTGTGGAACTCTCTTCCTGACTGTCTGAGGGTCCCACAGTCTGTGGTTGACTTTAAGAGCGGCTTGAAGACCTTTCTTTTCAACCGAGCATACTCTACCTCCTCATGATTCTACTTTTGTTCTTAGTTGATACTGTTATTGATTTTACTTGTTTTATTACTTGTTTTATTGACATTTAATTTCTGTTGCACCGTGTAGCACTTTGAGATTTTCATTAATGAAAAGTGCGTTATAAATTGAATTCATTATTATTATTATTATTATTTGTCTGTGATATAAACGGTTGTTTCTCACTTCCTGCGGTTTGTGACGTCACAAACCGCAGCCAATCTGCCACAACCCACCCCAACCTGAGTCCAGCCCCTCACCTAGCAACCCCTGGTTAGGCTCAACCCACTTCTGTATTAAACACATGACTGTTGTTTTTCATGATTTCATCTCATCTTTTGTTTATATGTTCTTAATTTCATGTGTACAGCACTTTGTTGCAGCTGTGTTTTTTTAAATGGCTTTATAAATAAAGTATAATTGTTATTTTTATGTTTTAGTTCAATTTTTAGTGTATTTGCGATCGCTCCCAACGCGCAGCCGGCAAAAATTAAACGAGCAGACCCCCGGCGTAGGGACCGGCGGCAACGGGACCCTCTTCTGGCGCGATGGAGCGGAGCTTCAACTGTACAGCCTCGCTGCAGCCTCGCAGCAGCCTCGCAGCAGCGAGGACCTTCTCCTTACGGATTAATTTACGGGAGACACTTGGTGAACTTTGTGTTGTCTTGACTGGAACAGCGATAACTCCCAAAATCTCCGCGTGCAACGAGCGGAGCTGGCGAACACCGGAAGAGGAACAAGCTAACATTAGCATCGGATTCGGGTGGTCTCATGCTAAAAGGAGCAGCAAATTGCGGCGCGCTCAGACGGGTTTCGGTAAGTTATCTTAAGCTAGCACTAACAGTAAGTCAAATGAGTAATAAAAAAAGAGCTAATTTTAAAACAACAACACATTACAGATACTGGCTGTTACAGAGGGCGTAAACAGATCGTTGAAGGGCGTGGACTTCAGAACTCAGTATCAGAAACCGGTCGTTCAAAACGAAAGTTAAAAATGGCAGAATTAAAAAGGGTATAATTAATTATCTAAGAATTATTTTGTGTATTAAAATGAATTAATATTGTCAAGATAGCACACAGACATAACATAAAATTTTTAAATACTTACATGTGGTCCCCTTTAAATTGTTAAATAAAGCAGTTTTGAACTTTTTAATATCACCAGGTCCTGCCTGCATATTGGGTCCAACGATGACAATATTTCCTTCATACAAGTTGGAGGGCCAACACCATAGTGCTTTGATTACAAATAAAGAAAAAAATCATTTTTTTTAATTTAAATGATTTCAAAGCATTTATTGGGCTTCAATATTCATGACAAATATTTTTTATTGATGTTAAGGCTGAGAAATTCTGGTGTTACAGAAGCTTGTGGACATAATAATAATAATAATAATAATAATAATAATAATAATAATAATAATAATAATAATAATAATAATAATAATAATAATAATAATAATAATAATAATAATAATAATAATATTAATATCCCTAAAATAAAGAACAAGTACACACACATGATCTAAATGGATATTGAAAAGAATAGGGAAAAAAATTGAAGCTCAAACAAATAATGTTTTTGAAGGAAGGAATTAAACAGTGATGTCTCGGATCAGGAAGGATTTCCTAAACCAGTCAGGACAGCAGCTAAACATATCAGGCCTTCTTAGATGGTGCGGAGCCTCTGTACCAGGAGCATAAACCATCAGACTTCTTGATGAAAATGTAGCTTATGGCTTGGACATAGTCCCCAGTCACCCAGTTTGTCCAAAGGCATTTGTTGGGCTGCTGATCAAGAAGGAAGTGATCTAAGGGTTAAAAGATAAATGTTAGAGCAGAACATCAGTGTCTTTCATGTGTCAAAATTGTAATTTTGTACATTTCCCAGATTGCAACTCAGTTTTCATTTAAAGGGTGATCATTACGTAAAAAAATATATAAAAAATAAAGACACTGGATCTCTGAGAGCCTAAAGATGAAGGGGGTTTATTGAAGTGAACAAACTGTGGTCACTCGAACAGCATCTTGTCTCCTGAAGCTAAAAACTCCAAATAACACAATACAGTAGTACACTTCTTTGTGCATCATCCCACATCTCTTGTTTCCCCTGCTGATGCAGACAGTACGGTAATAAGGAAATGTTCTTCTATGCTTGGAATACACAAGACTCACACTTACCGTAAACACCTGCCTTACTTTCCATGTCTGTTACTCAATAAAGGGTCTTGTTGCTAATGTCAGATACTTGCATGTAACTTATGTCCTTTTGGCGAACAGAATCACATTCTCCTGCTCTTTACTGCCTAAGCAAACAAAAATTCTACTTCAACAGTTAGAATAAATCATTCCCATACCTAGCAGATGCAGGAACTCTTAGCGCATTGATTCAGATTCATCCTTTGGTCATCAGTCAAGTCATCTGACAACACTTGGAAGTCACACATTGAGACATGCACTGTCCCATCATCTGCCAGCCAGCCTAAAGAAAAAGTACAGAAGAAGAAATGAGTGAAATAACTGATGTGAAAAATCAGTGATGGTTGTGTATTTTACCCCAAATTCCTACCTGTAAGAACATGCTCTGCTAAGGTCAGAGTGGCTTCACACGCTCCAACAGAAGTGTAGACAGCATTAAAATACTCATTGGGGCCTTTGAACACCTGAGTCAAACACAAAACAAAAATTTAATATACAAATTGATACACTGAAAAATTAAAAAGCAGTTCATCCCATACCCTAGTCACTTGGACGGTATATCTTTCACTATTCATTGCGTCATTCCCAATGACAACCGGATGCCTTCCTAGAACCATTGCACTGAAAACTGTACAAAAAAATTAAATAAAAATCCAAAAACAAAAGACAAGTTACAGACAGCATAGTGTTAGCATGCTGGAGTTGAGAGCAGAAACCTGTTATTGAAGTTTAGATTTTAAAGGCATGCATGTGCCAGGAAGATGCAAGCAGAGAGAATTGCATCTGCTGCAATTAAAGAATGTGCACTGCCCATTTCTAGAGCCAACATAGGTGGAATGAAGTCAGGACTCTTTGACCATCTGATGTAAAAGCTTTGCCTAGGTTCCTCATTCAGCATGTATATATGTTGGCATGCAAACAACCAGTTTAACATTTTGAGAATAGCTGATCAGGTGGAACTCAATTTCTGACCAGTCTCCCCTCCAGATGTTTTTGCAAGTTCCAGTTCAGTCATTACCCTTCAACACAAGTAGGGAACTGATGACCCTTAAAGCATATATAACTGCATTGAAAATGTGTCCAAATATAGAAGGTGTGAACAACTTAAACAAGACCAGTCACATTGCAGAGGTTATTGTGTAGAAAGGGAAATATAAACCTTAAAAATTATGATGTTCTGTTACAATAAAGCACATCATTAAGTCATAACCCCTTCAAATTATAGACAGAAAAGTTTGGCTTCTACTTTCTCCTCCTAATAATTTTTAAGAGCTTAGATTCTTTGAAGTAGATTTCTTTAGATATGAACAAATTATTTCTTGTAGCGAATCCGAGACAGTTCAAACCACTGTCCACAGTTGTCCTAATCCATGATACTCGTGGTGATTCCACTTTTGCTAAATACCTTCATTTTGATTAAGGAAACTGAGAGAACGATCTACATTTCCAGGTAGTTGAACATATTTTCCCCAAAATATTCTCATAACCAAAGTGAAGCAGTTTACTTTTTTTTGGTTTTTGGAGCTTTGACTTAAACATTTAATGTCAGTGCTGTGAAAAAGTTCAATTTTCTGCCAAAGCACTATTTCAATAATAATTAAAAAATGTAACTGGGACCATGCACACAATTTTGTTCCACCACATGTAGTCCGTAGGATAAAATAAAGAAACTCAGAAAAAATGTTTGCACAACTTGCAATGAATTTATCCCACAAAGCAGGTTTGAACCAGATCGTACTTAAAAATCGATCTAATGATTGAATTAACTGGATTTTTTAATTAATAATAGGTATTATAATAGGTATTCTACTAATTATATATTGTAATATATATATATATAT
>JBBPBX010002306.1:0-19693 GCA_038048925.1 Garcialebias charrua | reverse complement strand
TATATATATATATATATATATATATGTATATATATATGTATATATATATATATATATATATATATATATATGTATATAATATGGTATTTCTGTTTTTATTTGTCAGTTTCGGTCCTCCAATAAATGTCAACACTTGAGCTGTCTTAGACAAATGTTTTCTTTTACACTTGATTTAAGGCTTGTCTCATCTGTATTTGATAGAGAAAGATAAAAATAAATGTTTCATATTTGAAATGGAAACGTATTTGGTGTGATTTTTAGGAAAATGGTGAACTTGGCTTTCTTAGTGGAGACAGGGAACAATATTTGGAAATGTTGGTTTACTTAAATTGCTATTTTAAGTTAAATTGCTGCCTTAAAATCTTGAGTTAAATTAACTCAAAAAGGGAATTGGTATGTCAGTTGAACTTTAAAATGAGAGTTGAAAATATATATAATTGTTTGTTAGAGTCAGAGTCAGAGTCAGAGAGTCTTTATTGTCATTTGCACCGCATGTGGTACATGTGATGAAAACGAGATTATGTACACGGGGTCCCAGTTACATCCAACAACAAATGCAAGAGAAAAACAGTAATAACATCTAGAATTAACTAAGAAAAACATCAACTAGTAATACACTAAGCCTAATATAGTGGAAATAAACAGCAGCACGAACATGAGTTTGTATGAGCAGATGGTCACAGATGAACACAGCAACAAGAAAACAGATCAGCATCAGCATGATGTGATATTTTGCAGTGTTTATTTTTTATTTTATTTTTATTTATTCATGAGTCTAACAGCCTCAGGGTAGAAGCTGTTCCTCAGTCTAGTGGTTCTACATTTGATGCTCCTCAACCTCCGTCCTGAGGGGAGTGGGGCAAAGAGTGAGTGTGCTGGGTGAGTGAGGTCTTTCATGATGCAGGTGGCTCTTTTCCTGCATCTGGAGGTGTAAATGTCTGTGATGGTGGGGAGACTGACTCCAACAGACTTCTGTGCAGCCTTCACCACTCTCTGTAGAGCTTTCCTCTCTTCAACTGTGCAGCCTCCATGCCACACGTTGATGCTGGAGCACAGGACGCTCTCCACTGCACACCTGTAGAACGAGGTGAGAACTGGGCTGCTCAGACCAGCACGTCTCAGCCGTCTGAGGAAGTAGAGTCTCTGATGACCTTTCTTGATCAGGCTGGTGGTGTTGTTGCTCCAGCTGAGGTTATCATTCATGTGTACACCCAAGTATTTGTAGCTGGAGACCACTTCCACTGCAGACCCACCTATTTTCAGTGGGGCGTGGGTGTGTTTATTCCTTCTGAAGTCCACAATCATCTCCTTTGTCTTCTTCACATTCATGTGTTTTATTACTTTAACAAATGAAAACAAGTTTTTATGAATGGATAATGTAACTTTGCAAGTTGTTTAAACTCAGAGTATGAAGTTCATACAACAAGTAAACATTAATTAAACAAGGATATAACTTAATTATTTGAGTTCAATTAGAATATGATTGTAATTTTACTTGACAAGAGTACTCAATTTTTGGAGAATGAATAATGTTCTAAAGTATCATATTTAAACAATGACTTATCATAAATTGGGCTACTTTTCTAGCTTGCCATCCTAAGTTGGAAAAAAACATTATTTGAAGTTGCGTTAACTTGTGTTTTTAAGGCAGCTTTTGAAATCAAGTTTTTAAGTTTAACCACCCTTTATTTTAACAGTGTGGTCATTTCTAGTTTGTTCTACTTGATATATTTAAAAAATCTGCAATTTAATACCCCCCAAAAGGTTTTTATATTTATTCAATTCCTTTGTAAATCCTTTAATAAGATTTTCTTTCCTTACATTGCCTTTCTTAAAACATTTATTGGATGATCTTTCTGTACTTTGATAGTTTTTATGGTTGACTTTTTTTTTTTTTTACCTTTTTCTACTGGGCCACCATGCTCCTCTAATGCCACGTCCTGACCAAACGCGTTTTCAACTGCAGGAGCGTCCAGTTTACATGCAAAGTCAATGGGGACGCACCTCCAGCCACGTCTTGGCATCAGGCGTCATGTCACGTGCGTGTTGAGCGTGCTGGAAAAGCGTTTTCCGTGCACGTGAACCCGCTTCAGCCTCCAAGCACGCGTTGATCATTGCTGAACGTTTTCGCCGTTCAAACGTTCAAACGCCGTTCAACTCTCCCTGATTGGTTGACCGGTAAGCTCCCCCCCCCCCGCCGCCGCAACGCAGCCGCAATTTCACGTTCAGGTCAGGACACCACTGGGTCCAGTGCGTCCACTTGCGTGCGTGACGAGCCTTTTTGCCGTTGAAAAGCTGTTTGGTCAGGACGTGGCATAACTTGCATGATAGCTCCTCTGTGAAGGCCTGGTTTCTATAGCGACGGCCTGGTTTCTATAGCGACGGCCCGGAGTAAAGCCACAAATGGGTTTGTCCATGGGACGAGCAACTTCCACCTCCTGGGTCATCTCTGCAAACCGCATCACCAGCTGCACAAACAGAGCACGTCTTGCTTATTTGACGAAACAAATACATTTTGTCTGTATAATAAGGACTAGGGATGCACCGATCCACATTTCTCACTTCCGATCCGATACCGATACTTATTAGCTCAGTATCGACCAATACCGATACTTTCCCGATCCGATACTGTTCAGGTATTTGACTCTGTATAATGAAACTTTTGCACCCAAACTATTCATTTTAACATTGTGTGAGATAAACCCAATGAAGACACTCTTAAGCCTTACAATAGGGAACCCCCCTATTGTAAGGCGTAAGAGTGTCTTCATTGGGTTTATCTCACACAATGTTAAAAAGGGCAGTCACAGATTGTGATTGAACACAAGTGCTCTTTGAAGCTGGATCGGAAAAGTATCGGCAGGTTTGATCCGATAACCGATACTTAAAGCTCCCCTGACATGATCTTTCAACTTTCCAAAAAATGGCACAACATATATAAATATTAAGATTGACCTCTGACCGTTTTTGCTAAAATAATGTTAAATGAATGAAAATTCCTCCCAAAAACAGTTTAAAATTAGCGCCATTTTTTTAACACGATAAATAGGGATTTCGCCGTCGCAGGATGATGACGTCATAACAAGAGACGTGTCTACTGCGCAGCTTGAAAACAATGGAGGAGCTACAAACTCGATCCGTCCAATTTAGCCATTTAAAAGTTAATATTTTAGCGGATTGTCTGCAGAGAAGCCAAAGTTATTTCCAGTAAACAGCAGGTTATAATTTTTTTTCAGCTCCTGCTGGTCTTTGGAGACTTTTCACTTCATGAGGTGAGCTGCTGTGTGGAGTTACATGAGCTGCATGTAGACGAGGCAGAAGTAATTCTACAACATGTACATCGTCTCCAGCCTCCACAGCACTGAAATGGTAATATATTAGTTAATGTTTCTAATAATTATTCAACATTAATTTATAGTTTAAAAAATTAGTCCCTTTTAAAATATCTGTTAAATATATTATTCTTTTATTTTATTTTGTTTGTGTTTTCAGGTTTCCAGGTCTCCAGTCCATCACCTGAGGCTCTTCCTGAACCACTAGTACAACCCAGACTTTCACATCACAGCAGGTAAGATTGCATCAACGAAAAGAATAGTACTCAACAATATTCTTTGATGTAAATCTGTTGATTTTCTGTGGTTCTGATGAGGGAAGTGACAAAGTGGATGCAGCATTCAGCCCATAATGGACCCAGATGTCCCCTGCGTCCAGACCTACAACACCTGGACATCCATGAGCGTGGAGGAGCGAGGATTCACAGAAATGTCTTCACCTGAAGAGTGGACCGAGGTGGAGAACAAACCTTGATATTGTTCAACAACAGATGGAGACATCTTCAGGATCTGTAGAACATCAGGACTGATGCTGCAGAAAGCTACGTTTGTGCATCAAGACATTAAAATATGCAGAAATACTACAACTGGCCAGAGCATTGAGATGAAAATGAATCAATGAATTTAATATTTTTTCTGACTGTTCAAATGAACATATTGTTTGAAAAAAAAAAGGATAACAATGAACCAAGTGTTTCTGTAGTTATGTGTAAATAAAGTTACGGTAGTACACTATATTATCTGTTAGTGTTGAGTTATTCTTTGTGAGAATATTTGTGTATCTGTTTTAATTTCATTCGTGCATCTACAACTCACAGCTCATACTTTAGTAAAAACAAAATTGGTGAATGTTGAAAGAAACATTTTATTAAAATAAAACCATCCCATATTATCAAATAAATGAAAACCTCTGGGGAAACATTAATATGAACAGATTATCAAAAAAAATTGAGTTTAAAACATATCAGCAAGTGGTGTTTGACTTCATCAGCTCTGTAAAAATGACTCCAACACCTCCTCGTCCACCCTCCTGTCCAGGTGTTGTAGGTCTGGACGCAGGGGACATCGGTCTAGTTTCTCCTCATCCTGCTGCTTGTACTTCTTCAGACTCCACCACCTCCTCGCTCCACAACGCTCATGGATGTCCAGGTGTTGTAGGTCTGGACGCAGGGGACATCTGGGTCCATTATGGGCTGAATGCTGCATCCACTTTGTCACTTCCCTCATCAGAACCACAGAAAATCAACAGATTTACATCAAAGAATATTGTTGAGTACTATTCTTTTCGTTGATGCAATCTTACCTGCTGTGATGTGAAAGTCTGGGTTGTACTAGTGGTTCAACAGGAAGAGCCTCAGGTGATGGACTGGAGACCTGGAAACCTGAAAACACAAACAAAATAAAATAAAAGAATAATATATTTAACAGATATTTTAAAAGGGACTAATTTTTTAAACTATAAATTAATGTTGAATAATTATTAGAAACATTAACTAATATATTACCATTTCAGTGCTGTGGAGGCTGGAGACGATGTACATGTTGTAGAATTACTTCTGCCTCGTCCACATGCAGCTCATGTAACTCCACACAGCAGCTCACCTCATGAAGTGAAAAGTCTCCAAAAACCAGCAGGAGCTGAAAAAAAATTATAACCTGCTGTTTACTGGAAATAACTTTGGCTTCTCTGCAGACAATCCGCTAAAATATTAACTTTTAAATGGCTAAATTGGACGGATCGAGTTTGTAGCTCCTCCACTGTTTTCAAGCTGCGCAGTAGAGAAAATTCTTGTCATGACGTCATCATCCTGCGACGGCGAAATCCCTATTTATCGTGTTAAAAAAATGGCGCTAATTTTAAACTGTTTTTGGGAGGAATTTTCATTCATTTAACATTATTTTAGCAAAAACGGTCAGAGGTCAATCTTAATATTTATATATGTTGTGCCATTTTTTGGAAAGTTGAAAGATCATGTCAGGGGAGCTTTAAATGATTTGAATTGTACACCAAACAGCATCTCAGTCTAACTCACTGCAAATCAGTACAGTTCATTTAAACCTAATTTTATTCAAGATTGCATTGAATTATGACTTTTATTCTGTTCACCGTCCTGAGTGGGAGAGAACGGAGAGGATATGGAATAAAAGAATATCTTTGCTTCATCTTACTCAAAGAAGCCACGCTCGAGGACTCGAGAAGATTTTTAACCAGCTTTTTATTTTACTTGCAAGGGCAGACTTTCACAGCTGGTTACACAGATGTATAGAAGTTCTACATGCACGGAGCCCAGTTACGAGAATCTACTTCGGACAGCGTGCGAGAATTGTTTTTATACGCTTATCAGCTCTTGGCTCAGAGGCAGACACTGATGACCTCGACCACACAGCTGCACATGCAGGATCGAATCATTCAGCCCTCTCTGAGAGAGAAAAGAACTCGAACTCAAACACATGGTTCATGGGCAGTTAACATTCTCAGCCATAGTAGTTAAAAATAAAAACACCCCTTGACCGAGGAAAGGAACATTAACACCAAGCAACAGCCAGGGGTTCTTAATAAAACAAAAGTTAATGATATCAATAACCATAAAACTGTGAGATCCTTAGCATTAAGAACTTTGAATAGCAAGAAAAGATACGTTGAAGTCAGGTTTTTATTGAAACCCAACAAAGTGGAGTTAAAATGTAAAAAATAATAATGAACCATCCTGTTAATTCTCATCAGAACTCTCAGCAGTGTTTAGATTTTAGAGAAGTGTGTATGTTTCGTTTCACATTTCATCTGACTTTAGCTTTTTCTAATAATTTGCAGACAAAAAAGATCATTGGACCTGAGATGACTTGTCACGTTCTGTCTTCAGCTGTTATAAAACATTTTATTGTTTCGGACAGTTTATTTAAACAAGTTTTGCGTGTACTGTACTGTGTTGCTCATACCTGTCCTGTCACATCTGTGTACAACAAAACACGGAAAGAGGTCCATCTTTCAGAAGCTCATCAGATTCCCATGCACAATGTGGAAGTTTAACTCCATCATGATAATCATACGTGATTTTTAGTGATTAGTGTCATCGCTTATGTAAACTGAAGCCTCACACGTATGAGAACGGTAATGGAAAGCCACATTTATGCAAATAAGTTTTATTTCTGCTCATGTACCATCACAGAGGAAATGGAGGTCATCAGTTGACGACAGCAGCAATGTAAAGTCATTTTCTTCATGTGATGGATACAAGTTGGATTGAGCACCATCAAAAGCTCTCATGGTGGGAGGGGGAGTGGGGGAGCAGAGGCTAGAGAAGGTGAATCTGTGACTGGAAGATCACAGGTTCGAATTCATCCATCCATCATCTTTACCTACTTCTTCCTTTTTGGGTCAGGGGTCACTGGTGCAGCTGTCATTGTGTGAGAGGCGGGGGGCACCCTGGACTGGTCACAAGTCCATCACAAGGGCACACGGACCATTCACTCTCTCACTCACACCTATATAAATATACAGTACTAAGAAAACGCGTGCATGGAACCAGATTTTTCTAATTTAATGTACAGTAGTTGAAGTAATTTTTGTGTTCACTAAAATTTAATTGCATTTCCTGCGAAAATGCAGTGTGAAAGCTTATTGCAGAACCTGTGAAAAACAGCTGAAATTAGCAATTAAAAAATATGCTGAAATGGTAGAACAAGCCTAAGTTAGCAGAAGAAAGCAGAAAGAACACATTTCCTGAGTTAGGTTTAAATAATCAATCAATCAATCAATCAATCAATCAATCAATCAATCAATCAATCAATCAATCTTTATTTATAGAGCCCTTTTCAGCAGCCAGAAGGTGCACAAAGTGCTGAACAATACAGAAATAAAACAAACAATAAAAAATAACAATAAAAAACAGCCAGTTAAAAATTAAAAACAATTAAGACCTAACAAGAATGTCAAAGAACTACTAGGTATTAAAAGCCTGCCTGAATAAAAAGGTTTTAAGATTAGATTTAAAAGACTCCATATGAGTGATGGAGCGCAAGTCCAGAGGTAGCTTATTCCAGAGACTGGGTGCAACGACAGAAAAGGCCCGGTCACCCCAACGTTTGTAGTTGGACTTTGGGATGGACAGGAGAAATGTATTCGATGATCTCAGTGTTCTCCTATATTCACGGACAGTTACAAGATCAGTCAAATACAGTGGGGCAAGACCATTGAGAGCTTTAAAAGTGAATAATAACATTTTAAATTTAATTCAATATTTAATTTTTTTTATTTTTTTCCTATTTAAGAATATTTATTCTTAAATAAGAAGAAATTATCACAAAAAATAGGAAATCAGCTAAGAAAGCTTAAATTTGCACACACAAAAAAATCAGAAAAGGCTGAAACTAGCAGAAAAAAAGCTGAAAGGAGCATAAGTTCAAATGATTATAAAGAAGTTCAATAGGGTGAAGTTAGCTGAAATTACTGTGGCATTACTTCCTTAGCTAAGAGCATGAAACTGATTAACCATGATAAGTTAGACAACGCCACCCTGGGAGTTTCACCCAGAGATTATTAACCTTATGTTTGTAACACCCCGCAGGTTTGCTTTGCACAAATTTAAACATCCGGGACAACTTTTATATAACTTAACACAATTTATTAATAATAAGTAAACAAACACATTTTAAACATCCTTTACATTCAATGTTCAGTAAATTATTCACCAAAATGGGGCTGCTATGCCAACACCACTTCTAAATAAACAAACCCAAAAACCCTTTAAACCCCAAAGATACTGACTACTCCACACAAAACAATTACTCACATAGACATAAACAATTACAATAAATATATACAGTTCACCATTCGACCGGGGTACACTCGCGTCACATTCCAGCGACAAGCAGCTGGCTGCACTGACGTCACACTCCACGCGCCGCTGTAAGGGAAACAGCTGACGACACCACGGTCAGGGAAACAGCTGACGACGCCACGGTCCGTGTTTCAATCACTCGTACAGAGCTTCCCCCAAACGGAGTCGCCAGGAACCCAGAGCGGACCCGGAAGACAGAGCATCAGTCTCCGGAAACAGAGCAGCAGTGGCAGGTGGAAGGGACCTAAAGAAAGTGAATTAATAACTACTCTTCATATAGCTGCCACAAATAGAGCTTACAAGGCCAATAGTTTCCTTACCTGCCGGCTTCACAACCACGTACACACACACACACCCTCACAGCATGAGGGGGCGGAGAAGCGCAGCGCCGCGGCCGTTTTACCTATAACAACACCTCCATTTAGGGTTTCTGTTCGATATTGCTATAGTGCAGAGAGAGACAACACCTACCCCGTAAAGGAATCAACACCGGCCCGCACCACACTCAGCGACGGGTTGCCTTGCACGGCCAACACCCACGGCCACCAGCCATTCAGCGGGAGCACGAAAACGACCTGTCCGACTGAATGCGGCAGCTAGTTATACACCACGCCCACCGCCAACCAGCCCTACGCACCTGAGATTTATTTAGGTAATTATTCGCCTTCCTATACCACCACATTCTACCCCCTCCTCTTGTATCGGCGACCCGACGATCGATTAAAAACTGATCCCAGCTCCAAAACAAGCTGATAGAGCTAGCAAGGAGGCAGAAGAACCTCCTGAAAGGAGGTCTCTTGCCTATCTTGGGAGATGGTGCACGTTAGAATGCTGTCCCGCATTGGCACGTTTAGAGCGCCGTAGAACCATTGGGTCAGCACAGCCGGCAGGGGGAACAAGCACAGCTTCAGAATGTCCGGTAGGTACCACTGGTCCAGATGGTGCCCCCGGCTCTCGGGACACAGCCCCAGGTTGTGTGTCACTCGGGGGAAAGGCAGAAGCAACCACCAGGGGCTGCTGTTCGCAAACAAACAGATCATAATCAACAGGCTCATCATCCTCAGACAAACCCACTTCTACAGGAGGCAATTCAGAGAGAGGAATGGAATCAGGAGGAGCAACACCAACCACAGGTTTTAACATGGTGCGATGCACCTGTCTTGTTTTAGACAGGTCATCCATGGGGGCAATGGTGTAAACAGAGCCACCTGCTTTTGGTGCCCTCAATACTCTATATTTATCGGATCTCCACCGATCCCTGGTTTTATGAGGCCCCCTAGCCGTAAAGTCACGCAAAAACACCAACTGCCCTTCCTCTAAGGGCAGAGGTTTTACATGATCGTCCTGGGCATGCCTTCGGCGATCTGCAGCTTGTCTCAGATGTGCTTTAGCCCCCCCAAAGGCTACCTGCAGACGAGCTTGATGCTCCTGAACCCACTCATGAACCGAACCACCAACTGGACTCTCAACTCTACCCAACAGGAAATCCAAGGGCAATCTAGGTTCTTGACCAAACATCAAAAGGAAAGGCGACGCTCCAGTAGACTGATGAGGGGTCGTGTTATAACAGTAAAGAACCTGAGGCAAACAAGTATGCCAATCTCTCTTCCGGGACACAGGCAACGTCCTTAACAGGTTGTGCAGCGTCCGATTGAAGCGCTCACATTGACCATTTCCCTCTGGATGGTAGGGAGTGGTACGGGATTTCACAATGCCGTATAAACTGCACAACTGCTGAATAAGCAGGCTCTCAAAATTACGACCCTGGTCAGAATGCAACCGAGCAGGGACACCAAATTTATAAAACCATTCGGATACCAGCACCCTAGCCACTGTGGCAGCTCGCTGATCTCGGGTGGGGATAGCCACAGTGTATTTACTAAATACATCTGTCAAAACCAAAACATTTTCCAAGCCATCCTGGGTGGGCTCCAAGGTGGTATAATCAATGGCTAGGATTTCGTTGGGACGCGACGCCAGTAAATGCCCCATTGGACCATGAGCCCTGGGGTGAACATCTTTTGCTACTTGGCACCTTCCACACGCCTGACACCATTGGGCCACTTCGGAGGCCATATAAGGCCAATAACACCGAGATCGTAGGAGCGCCAAAGTTCGCTCCACCCCCTGATGACCATGTTCCTCATGAACTTGGGTCAGAACATCTTTAACAAGTACCCTGGGTAATATCAACTGACAAATGACCTCACCACCATCTGGTCTAAATATCTTCCGATAGAGCACTCCCTCTCTCTCTACAAACCGGTCCCACTGACGAAGCAAAACCAATGTGGCAGCAGACAACAGGGCCCGCTCCTCTCTACTGGGGTATTGGCCTTTCCTCCAAAACCCCAACACCTCCTGCAAGAGGGGATCGGCCTGCTGCAAAACACACAGTTCGGCTGCAGTGCGGTGTGGCAAAACTGCCACAACCGCTTGGCGCGCTTCAACTGTCCCAAACTCCAAAGCTTCTTGCAAGGCCTGAGGCATAGCTGTTCCCGGAAGCATGGCTTTCATATCTGGTGGATCGGGGGAGTGCTGACGAGAAAGTGCATCAGCATTCACATTAAGCTGACCTGACCGATACTTTATCTCAAAGCAAAGGTGGGCAGATGAACGCTAGGGAGCGCTAAAGCGCTATTCCGCTTACAGTGGACCTAAACTTTTTGTCAGCGTTTTTGTGAATTGACTAACTTTTATAATTCATAAGCGGATTTATGCTATTTTTATTTAAAATGCAGTACCGCTAATAACTAATTATCTATCAGTAAAAACCAATAAACTTATTTACAAGCTCTTATGCTGCTTGTTTTACCTTTTTCCCCACCGTAAGAGCAGAGAGGAGGAAGGGTTGGAGGGGGGAGGGGGGCAGAGCGGAGAACAGACTGGATCTACCATGTAGGTAAATGATGCCGTTGCCTGGGGATCCCATCAGCATGAGGCCCCGGCCCCGCCGCGCCTCGGCCAGTCACCTAATTCCTAACATTGATCCTGCTTGTTAATGTACATTTAACATAAAAATAATTATAGTTACGATGAAAACAATCATTAAATAAGCAATTTAAAAAACGGTTGATTTCGTTATCCCCCTACTAAAAATGGACTATTCCATCTCGACAGCTTCCGGGTCAGAGGTGAACTCAGGGGCTAATTCCGTGGCTAGCTGTTTGCGCTGGGTACTTGGACAAATCCTTAGAATACCCAGCTGTTTCAAGACAAATTAACGCAGCCGGAGGATTCTATTCTGTGTTCTGTGTATACCACGCGACGGTGAGTCGTTATTTTCATGTATTTTAATTACTTTTCATTAAATCTGTTGACTACCATACCTATAGACGCTAACGCTGTGTCTGCCGGTTGGTTGTGGGTTACTAATGGAAATCCTTAGAAAACCCAGCTGTTTCAAGCCAAATTAACGTGGCCGGAGGTTTTTATTGTGCGTTTTGTGTCGACCATTCGACGGCGAGTCGTTAGTTTCATGTATTTGGGGGTTACTGTTGTATAAATGCGGTGGCGACACACCCGTGTATTTGAGATTTAAACGTGGTTTTAGGGATTAAATGATCATTCTATTTTTTGTTAATTTCGTGGCCGAATAGAATATATGTACGTAAAGTATTAAATAAATCCTTTGATTTTTGTAATTTCATCCTTTTAGGATCATTTTTGTTACTTTTCCAGTTGGCAGTGTAGTGCAAATATTGATAACGCTGCCGGCTATATATAAATATATATATATATAATATAGAAAATATATAAATAGCGGATTGGATTAGCTTCCCCTAATTTTCATAAGACATTTGTGCTTTTGAAATTGTGGACCTAAAAAAATTAATAAGCGTTTTAGAAATTGTGGAACTAATTTTTTAAGTAGCGGTGCCCAGCTTTGTCTCAAAGTCAAAAGAGGCCAGCTGCGCAGCCCACCTCTGCTCAGTGGCGGCCAATTTAGCAGTGGACAAATGACTGAGGGGATTGTTATCAGTATATACAATACATTTATTCCCCAACAAATAATCCCTGAATTTGTCAGCCATGGCCCACTTGAGAGCCAGAAACTCCAGCTTCATGGAACTATAGTTGGCCATGTTTCTCTCGGTGGGCCTCAACCCCCGACTAGCATAAGCAATCGGCCTCACCTTGCCTGCCTGCCGTTGGGAGAGCACAGCTCCCAGGCCCCCATGGCTGGCATCAACCTCCAGGATAAATGGCTGGGTAAAATCTGCATAAGCTAACACTGGTGTGGTAGTTAGCTTAGCCCTTAGGCCCTCAAAACTCTGTTGACATTCAGCAGTCCAATATACAGCAAACCCGACCTCTGATTTCTTAACTGCTTTAGCACCACCACACTGAGCCACAGCTCTATGCAAAGGGGCTGCTAATTTTGCAAAATCTTTTACAAAACGACGATAATAACTAGCAAAACCCAGAAATGACCGAAGCTCTGAGACTTTAGTAGGAGTTGGCCAGTTAGCTACAACTTCCACTTTACTGGGGTCTGTAGCAACCCCTTCACTAGAGATCACATGACCTAAATAACGTACCTCTTTCTGGAAGAAAGAACATTTACTAAGCTTTGCCTTGAGCCCCTGCTGATGAAGTCGGCCTAGCACTACCTCCAACCGTTCTAGATGTTGTTCCACACTAGAAGAAAAAACCACAATGTCGTCCAGATATAATAAAACTGATCGACACTGCTGATCCCCAAACAGTCGTTGCATCAACCGCTGGAACGTGCTAGGTGCATTACACAACCCAAAAGGCATTCGGTTCCATTCAAACAACCCGAAGGGAGTACAGAAGGCAGTTTTTGGACGATCTGCCTCCGCTACTGGAACTTGATTGTACCCGCTGGCTAGATCAAGAGTAGAAAACCAACAGGCACCAGACAAAGCATCCAACGATTCCTCAATCCGGGGAAGGGGAAATGAATCCTTTCGGGTCTTGCTATTTAGCTGTCTATAGTCAACACACATTCGAATACTCCCATCTTTTTTTCTTACCAGGACTATGGGCGATGCATACGGGCTGCTACTCTCACAGATGATCTGCGACGCAAGTAGTTGATTAATATGGTCCTTCACCACCTCATACTCAGAAGGGGGGATGCGCCTATAGCGTTGTCTAACGGGGGCATCATCTACCAGAGGAATCTCATGAGTTATCATACTGGTACAGCCCAAATCACCTTCATTAGAAGAAAAAACTGTCCCATACTGCTGGAGCAATGATCTCGCCTGCCCCTGTTCCTCCACAGACAATAAAGAAAAATCCAAATCCTTCACTTGTTGTTGTACACTAACCGAAGCCATCTGGCACCCCAGTGTAGCCACCTTGGCTGGAACTTCAGAAATCCCTGTGGGAAGGCTAATAACATGTACGCCACTCAAGGTGCCAACCATAATGCGAGGATATAACACCACCTCATTGGAACCAACATTAACAATGGGTACATAAGCCGTTCCCTTAATTACCGGAACCAAGGCAGGGGAAGCGAGCAAACCAGACGGCAATCCACACTCTACCGGTTCAAACAGAGCCGTCGAGCCTGAATATTCCTCAGAGCAGGTGACAGCCACGATTTTCATAACTCCCCCAGGAATCCGACAGCCTGTTTTTTTTCTAACTTTTACCCTTCCAGGGCTGCTTCGAGATTCCTGTAAAGAAGCAGACTGGCACTGCTGCAGGGCCTGCACGACCGACCGAGGGGCCTCAGAAACACCAGACACAGAAGACCAAGCCACCCCATGTAGCCCAAACAGTTCCTGATAACACCTCCTGATCACATTCATCCCTACAACACCTGGCACTTCACCACAAGGGTCCTTTACCACCAAAACACCACATCCAGGAATCAATTTGCCACAAAGTTGTACCTCAAGTTCTAAATAACCAATATACGGGATTTTAAGACCATTGGCGGCCTTAAGCTCCAACCAATGACATGAATGGAGGCATCCCCTACCTCCAGACTCCATATGTTGGCGAAAGAAACTTTCAGAGACCGTGGACACCATTGAACCAGTGTCCAACAGACAGGGGACCGTTACTCCACCCATGACTACATCTACATGAGGACAAGCGGACACCAATTTAGACGCGCCAAAGTTTCTCATAACAGGCTGTGAGCCAATAACACCCCCACCTGAACAGTGACTCGGCAGTTCGGTGGGGACTAGTTTTCCCCCTCTGAAGCAGGGTGGGGACGAGAAGCTGGATTACTCCGAACTGGGACCCGAGTAGAGACACGCACCCCGTCACATTCTCGTGCAAAGTGGCCGGGCTGGTTACACCGCCTGCAAATCACTGGACCCGAGAACCGAGGACGGTTGGAACTACGAGAGTTTTTTAACTGGGAAATGCTCTCACTAAGCTGCTGGAGCTGTTCCTGCTGACACTTTAGCATCTCTCTAAGCTGGCTCATTTCCGTTGCAGCTGCTAGGGGAGCTACCCGCGGGCTACCATAAATCCCATACTGAATACCATGAACAGACGGAACTGATTGGCTTGGACTTCTCACCCCATAGGGTACCCCTTCGCGCTCCCACTGAATTGCTGCAGCCCTAACCTCAAGCAGGGTGCTGTCTGGCCTCCTGCGCACAAACTGCTTCAGTTCACGACGCAGAGAACCATCCAACACCTGTTCAACAAACTGATCTCTTAACAACATCACTGAGTTCAACATGCCAGCAGGTGCGCGCTGCTTTACCCTCTCCATAAGGCCCATTAATGCAAGGGAGAACTCCTGAAGGCTCTCTCCCTCTTGCTGCCTTCTGGAGAAGAAGGTTTCTTGTAAAGCAACATATGACTCAGCGCAGCCATATAATTCCTGTAAAATTTCAAATATTCTGGCAGGGTTCTCCCTCTCCGCACTAGAACGATACTTAATTTCATTTCGAGCCTCCCCTTCTAAGTGATCCAAAAGAAAAAAAGCTTGATCAGCCACAGACAAATGTCGCGCCCGCATACACATCTCCGCCTCCTCCATCCACTCACTCAGTCCTATGCCGGTCCTTCCTCTAAAGATGGGACACTTCCTATCTCTAGGCACAAAAATCAGTCTCTCTGTAAGAGGGGCATTAGGTAGGCCTACTCCTGAAGTCGACGGCTGGGCACTTGAGCTGGCCTGCCCTTGGCGCAACTGCTCATTATCAATTTTTAAGCTCTCCACCAACTCTTTGAGCTCCCTAATTTCCTCGGCCATAATTACAAATCTTAACCACCCACCACCTCAAAGATGTGCTGGAACCACCACTGCTCTGCTTCCGGTCGACCAATCTGCACACAAAACACAAAAGAAAATAAACCAAAGAGAAACACCAATAAAAAACCCCAATATTGCAAGTCACAACTACTAGTCCCGGATGTTCATAAAAGCAAAGCCCTACCAACAACGCCAAAAATGTGGCATTACTTCCTTAGCTAAGAGCATGAAACTGATTAACCATGATAAGTTAGACAACGCCACCCTGGGAGTTTCACCCAGAGATTATTAACCTTATGTTTGTAACACCCCGCAGGTTTGCTTTGCACAAATTTAAACATCCGGGACAACTTTTATATAACTTAACACAATTTATTAATAATAAGTAAACAAACACATTTTAAACATCCTTTACATTCAATGTTCAGTAAATTATTCACCAAAATGGGGCTGCTATGCCAACACCACTTCTAAATAAACAAACCCAAAAACCCTTTAAACCCCAAAGATACTGACTACTCCACACAAAACAATTACTCACATAGACATAAACAATTACAATAAATATATACAGTTCACCATTCGACCGGGGTACACTCGCGTCACATTCCAGCGACAAGCAGCTGGCTGCACTGACGTCACACTCCACGCGCCGCTGTAAGGGAAACAGCTGACGACACCACGGTCAGGGAAACAGCTGACGACGCCACGGTCCGTGTTTCAATCACTCGTACAGAGCTTCCCCCAAACGGAGTCGCCAGGAACCCAGAGCGGACCCGGAAGACAGAGCATCAGTCTCCGGAAACAGAGCAGCAGTGGCAGGTGGAAGGGACCTAAAGAAAGTGAATTAATAACTACTCTTCATATAGCTGCCACAAATAGAGCTTACAAGGCCAATAGTTTCCTTACCTGCCGGCTTCACAACCACGTACACACACACACACCCTCACAGCATGAGGGGGCGGAGAAGCGCAGCGCCGCGGCCGTTTTACCTATAACAACACCTCCATTTAGGGTTTCTGTTCGATATTGCTATAGTGCAGAGAGAGACAACACCTACCCCGTAAAGGAATCAACACCGGCCCGCACCACACTCAGCGACGGGTTGCCTTGCACGGCCAACACCCACGGCCACCAGCCATTCAGCGGGAGCACGAAAACGACCTGTCCGACTGAATGCGGCAGCTAGTTATACACCACGCCCACCGCCAACCAGCCCTACGCACCTGAGATTTATTTAGGTAATTATTCGCCTTCCTATACCACCACATTACCATGGAAAACTTGAATTTATCTGAAAACGGCTGAAAATAGCTAATGAAATGAAAAAGAAAAAAGAACTTGCTGAAAATGTAGAACAAGCTTAACTTAGCATATGGAAGCATAAATAACACATATTCGGCTGAAAGAAGAAGAAATGAGCACACAAAATGGAAATTATGAAAAAAAACTGAAGCATTATGTAACCCTCTGGTTTGAGTTCATATTTATTTTATTTAGTAGTGAATGAATGGATAAGTAAATGGTGTTTAATGTTTGTTTTATAGAACATGTAAACATACTGTGTTTGGAGTTTAATGTACTTTTAATATTGTTTGTTTTAATAACTGTTTGTAAAAGTAGTTTTGGAGTTTAATGTACTTTTAATACTGTTTGTTTTAATAACTGTTTGTAAAAGTAGTTTGGGATTTTATTTTGGAGGTGTGGGAGGGGCTTGTGCCAGCAGGTAGAGAACGGGAGAGGATAAAAGGAGGAACGCGAAGGTGAATGTTTTAGTTTTTTCCTCCCCTCGAAAGTGAAGGGACTGTCGTGGTGGAGACACTTGGCTGAACCGTTGTTTGAGCCGTTGAAGGGGGAGAGAAGGACTCCGGCCGAGCTGTGGAGGTTGGAGCTGCGTGGGTGGACAACCCCGCAGAAAACTGTCCGTGACGCCGCTAGTGGAGTGGCTATCGCTGCGGGACTTGTTGGACGGTTGGCGGCTAGCCAGCAGAGACAGCCGCCGAGGACTGGGTGAGCAACCCCGCAGAGAACTGTCCGTTACTCCGCCAGTTGAGGGGCGAGCGCTCACGTGACTCACCAACGGTTGGCAGCTTGCCAGCAGAGAACTGTCCGTTACTCTGCCAGTTGAGGGGCGAGCGCTCACGTGACTCACCAACGGTTGGCGGCTCGCCAGCTGAGAGAGAGAGACGCGAGGACGGAAGCAGACGGAACGGCGAGACTGACCTCCAGGAGACGGAGGTTTTCAGGTGATCGGGGACATGGTTGAAGGGGGATGTTAGCGCAAGTGCACCAACATCAGGCCTGCAACGACCCAAACTATATTTTTTTTAGTAGCCGGCATTAAGTTTCCTTTCTTTATTTAAAAAGGGGTTAAAAAGTATCATTTCATTTAATTGTAAAATAAAAAGAGTGGTCTGTTGTTTATTTAAATTGTTTATTAAACTGTTCATGTGTTTAAAGCATATGTTTATTCTTCTGTGTTATACTGGTTGTTTAAGATATAAATTCAGAGTTTACAGGTAGAGATACCACTGATATTAAATAACTCAGGTTAGCCACCCTCATTAATGCCAAAGACGCTAGGGGGCGCTACATAAAATGGAGGCACTGCTGAGATATGTTTTTTTTTTGTGAATTTAAGCAGCTTGTATAGCGGTAAGAATAACATAGGCAGTAAAACAGAGTAGTGAGTTTAATAGCCTGTTACAGTAAAAGTAGTGTTTGTAATTAATCCTGCACGACCATGGACAGAAATACTATTTATACAGAGATGGGGACCAGGCTAAGAGAATGGTGTCAGGGTGAATCATTGGACGAGACCCGTGCAGTTTTGGCTCTCGTTCCCCCAGGCGTTGAAGTAGACCAGATAGAAGAGACTTTACAAACAGTAAAAATTCTGGGTCGAGTCAGAGTGAGGGGCAGGATGTACAACCAGAAGCTGGGCCGGTTGATGGTTTTGTGTGAAAGTAGAGAACCAGTTGACCCAAGCAGAGTCCCAGCTGAAGTGCATCATGCTGCTACTGATCTCTGCTGGCCGATTTTTGCAGCAGCGCAGAGTCCAGCTTCTGATGGCGATCAACCGGAATCTGTCAAAACTTCGTGGGATGCTGTTGGACCTACCTGTTCAGTGGAGTCCATTATTCGTGCAGTGGGAGACGTTTTGGCCAAAGTAGAGAGACCAGGGAAAGAATACAGTGGATACCATCGCCTGCGTATATTCTCTGGCTCCCTACCCACACCACCAGGAGAAGAAACATTGGAGCAATGGTTGGAGCAGGCTCGTTGGATGGTGGATGAGAGCGAATGTTCAGCTAAAGAAAAGCGCAGACGCCTCATAGAATGTCTTCGGGGACCCGCTCTGGCGGTGGTGAAAGCCGTACATACAGCGGAGCCAGATGTCTCACCCTCCATAGAATGTCTTCGGGGACCCGCTCTGGCGGTGGTGAAAGCCGTACATACAGCGGAGCCAGATGTCTCACCCTCCAAGTGTTTGGATGCCATCGAGAGTGCTTTTGGCACCGCTGAATCAGGTGAAGATCTGTATTTCAAGTTTCGACTACTGCAACAGGAGAAAGACGAAAAACTGTCAGACTTTCTAAGACGAGTGGAGCAGTCCCTCACCTTAATAGCTAGCAAAGGGGGGATGCAGGCCAGTCGGGTAGATGTGGCCCGGATAGAGCAACTATTAAGGGGGGCAGTATATTCCGACCTCATGTTGGTACAGCTAAAGTTGAGGGAGAGAAGGCAGAATCCTCCAAAGTTTTTAGAGTTATTAACAGAAGTTAGAGCGGAGGAAGAATATGCAGCAGCTAGGATTAAGCTTAGCTCATCTGTACAGCGGGTACAAGTTGCAGGCAGTCGTCAGACTGACATACAGTCTTTGAAAGCAGATATTAAAGAGTTGAAAACCATGTTTGCTGCTATGAAACCCAGCACTAGGCACGAAACAGATAGTGACCGATTGACGGTTCGCGAGACACAGTGTCCTGTGATAGAAAGTAGTGAAGACTCAGAAATAGTAGCTTTAAAGAAACAAGTGGAAAGACTACAGCAGAAGGTGTCAGCCCAAACGGCCCAATCTTTAGATATGTCAGCTAATATGTTGCAGGTGGAACCCAAAAGACTGGGTCCTGGTAAAACACAGGGTGTTAGGACTAACAGAGGTTCAGAGGACAGCATTTGTTACAGATGTGGTGACAATGGGCATTTTTCAAATAAATGCCAAAATGCTGAGAACCAGAGTAGAGTCATTCAGAAGCTTATCCAGTCTCTCAAAAGAGCAAAAGAGCAAATGGGGGGTGCCAGGCTTGGGGAAAGCTCGA
>JBBPBX010002305.1:76902-92026 GCA_038048925.1 Garcialebias charrua | reverse complement strand
AGATTACATGTCCTCCAGGCAAATTCAGATAAGGTGGCCTTGAAGGCCAGCCGGGAGAGCCAGATTCAGATAAACACACAATTGTTTTGGGTTAGGCAGAACATAATGACATCTGCCTTGAGTCTGTGTTGGTCCAAAAGATTCTGAAAATGTCCAAAATTATGTGGCCACACACCGATGGAACGTACCTGAGTAAAAATCCCCAAGATCTGATCCATTCTGCTCAAGGCAACTGAGTCTGGGTACACAGGTAAGAACCAAGCCATCACAAAGGCAAGCAACGTGATCGGGTCTCATTTTGCTGCAGACGAACTTCCTTAAATTGTAGATAAAACCAGCAACCAGCTGAATCCAAAAAGTAGGAACCAGTTATCATAAATCCAACTAAATATGCGTCTGTAGCAGTAGAGAAAGATGCCTGATTAGGCTGATGGGTTCCAGGTGTGAATGTCTGGTTGTTAGAGTGGGCGTGGTATAAGAGCAGCTGCTCTGCATGCGGGCAGACAGGGTCGTCTTCACACTTCGCCGTGTGGCTGGTGCTGTGGGTTCTGACCGTCATGGTGTCCCACGGGTTTTGGCCATAAAGGCAACCAGTCACTGAGTGTGGTATGGGCTGTTTGACTGCTGGACGGTAGGTGTTCTTTCTCTTGCTGTACTATAGCTGATTTTGGGTCAGAAATGATAATTCTGTGTGATTATAGGTAGAGCGCTGCGGTGCTGCGCTTCTTCGCTCCCTCCGGCTGCGAGGATGTGTGTGTGTGTACGTGTGTATATGGTTGTGAGGACCAGCAGGTAAGGAAACAATTGTCATCGTAAGCTTTATTTGTGGCAGCTATATGGAGAGTAGTTATTAATTAACTTTCTTTAGGTCTCCCCACATCGGACCACTGCTGCTCTGTTTCCGGAAATTGCTGCTTTATGAAACACGGACTGTGGTGTCAGCTGTTCCCCTTGCAGTGGCACTTAGAGTGTGACGTCAGTGCGGCCACTTGCCTTTTGCTACGGCATGTCACGAGTGCTAGAACCAGTGAAGGGTGAACTGTATATTTGTTACAACCCTGTATTCAGTGAAGTACTTTATTTATTCCAGATGAACTGATTGAGAATGAGCGGATTTGATACCTGGACTATTGAGAATTAACTTTCTTGTCTTGAACCACTTTGGACATGTCTGCCTGCCTGGGAGGAGTCGACGAGGGACACGCCCCCAGAAACCATCTTGGCTACAGCAAACTGGTTGGTCCACATAAGTTGCTTACTTGGTGGGTTAACTTCAGTGTGCTTTGGACTACTCTGACTGAGGAAGCCCTCTGGAGTGAGGGTGAAACGTTTCTGCTAAAAAGAAACTGTCCAGATGAACTGATTGAGAATGAGCGGATTTGATACCTGGACTATTGAGAATTAACTTTCTTTACTTTATTTATTGTACGTATTGAAGTAATTTAGTGCCTTTGGGTTTAAAGGGTTTTTGGGTTTGTTTATTTAGTTGGGATAAAATGAATGAAATAATTACATAAAGAATGTTGAACATGATGTAAATAAATAAAGAATGTTTTAGATGTTTTAAGCTAACTGTAAATAAATAAATTATGATATATATGAAAGAGTGCTCCCGGATGTTTTAATCAGTGCAAAACGAACCTGCGTGGCCTTAAAGTAATAAGGTAATCTTAGGGTGAAATTCCTAGGGTGGCGTTGTTGTCTAACTTACTTGTTAAACTTAACTTATTTATGCTCTCAGGGCATGAGTAATGCCACATTTTGGCGTTGTTGGTAGGGTGTTTGCATTTGCTTTTTACGAACATCCGGGACCAGTAGTTGTTTGAGAATTTCAATATCGGTGTTTTGTTTGTTCTTTGGTTTATGTTTTTTTTTTTTTGGTGTGTTTTATGCAGATTGACCGACCGGAAGCAGAGCAGTGGTGGTTCCAGCAAATCTTTAAAGTGGTGGTTCCAGCAAATCTTTAAAGTGGTGGGTGGAAACTTGTAGTTATGGCAGAAAATCAGGATCTTAAAGAGTGGACCATGAGCAGTTATGACAAGGGCAGGCCAGGTTAAATGCAACAGTCTACTTCTTCAGTATTACCTTATGCCCTCCTATGTCCAGTCTCCCTGAAGCAGCGAGATTGATTTTGTGCCTAGAGATAGGAAGTGTCCATCTTTAGGGGTAGGATGGGTATAAGGTTGAATGAAGTGGTGGATGAGAGCCTGAGAGGTGGCTGCCCAAGCATTTCTTTGGATTGGTCACTTGGGGGGAGAGAGTCTTCAGGAGCTCCCTCTTATATTGTCAGGATTTTAGGATAGCTTCTTAAATTTGTGGAGTCATGACATGATGGCTGCCACGTGTTCGACTGGGACTGTTAAAGACCAGTTGGTGGAAGTGTTGGATAGCTTCCGGTAATATTGAGGTTTGTGTAGTCATGAGATGATGGCTGCCACGTGTTCGACTGGGACTGTTAAAGATCAGTTGTGGAAGTGTTGGATAGCTTCCGGTAATAACTTAATTTTGTGGAGTCATGACATGATGGCTGCCACGTGTTTTGAGGAGCACTAAGGTGCTACCGCTTTGGTTGGACCTGTGGATGCTTGGTCCTGGTAATAATTAAGGTTTGTGGAGTCATGAAATGGTGGCTGCCGCGTGTTGGTTTCCCTTCAGGGATTTTTCAGATTTTAGCTCTGATCTTAGGAGCTGATGGGATCAGTTTTAATGGATTATCGTCGGGTCGCCGATACAAAAGTAGGGGGTAGAATGTAGCAGTAGAGAAAGATGCCTGATTAGGCTGATGGGTTCCAGGTGCGAATGTCTGGTTGTTAGAGTGGGCGTGGTATAAGAGCAGCTGCTCTGCATGCGGGCAGACAGGGTCGTCTTCACACTTCGCCGTGTGGCTGGTGCTGTGGGTTCTGACCGTCATGGTGTCCCACGGGTTTTGGCCGTAAAGGCAACCAGTCACTGAGTGTGGTATGGGCTGTTTGACTGCTGGACGGTAGGTGTTCTTTCTCTCGCTGTACTATAGCTGATTTTGGGTCAGAAATGATAATTCTGTGTGATTATAGGTAGAGCGCTGCGGTGCTACACCTCTTCGCTTCTTCGCTCCCTCCGGCTGCGAAGATGTGTGTGTGTGTGTGTGTGTACGTGTGTATATGGTTGTGAGGACCAGCAGGTAAGGAAACAATTGTCATTGTAAGCTTTATTTGTGGCAGCTATATGGAGAGTAGTTATTAATTAACTTTCTTTAGGTCTCCCCACATCGGGACCACTGCTGCTCTGTTTCCGGAAACTGCTGCTTTATGAAACACGGACTGTGGTGTCAGCTGTTCCCCTTGCAGTGGCACTTAGAGTGTGACGTCAGTGCGGCCACTTGCCTTTTTCTACGGCATGTCGCGAGTGCCAGAACCAGTGAAGGGTGAATTGTATATTTGTTACAACCCTGTATTCAGTGAAGTACTTTATTTATTGTACGTATTGAAGTAATTTAGTGCCTTGGGGTTTAAAGGGTTTTTGGGTTTGTTTATTTAGTTGGGATAAAATGAATGAAATAATTACATAAAGAATGTTGAACATGATGTAAATAAATAAAGAATGTTTTAGATGTTTTAAGCTAACTGTAAATAAATAAATTATGATATATACACTGTAAAAAAAACTGTCGTTTTTACAGGAAAACGCTGGCAGCTGTGGTTACCAGAGTTTTCCTGTAAAAATTACGGGCGCTAAGTAATTAAATCTACAGAGAAAAGATGTAAATTAACTTACAGTGATTGAAATCATGTTAATTTACATTATTAGTCTGTTAAGTCAACACAAATTAAATGTTAATTTTGCATAGTTTTGTTCTACATAAGAAGGCCCTTTCCTGTATTTCTGTTAATTTACATTATTAGTCTGTTAAGTCAACACAAATTAAATGTTAATTTTACATAGTTTTGTTCTACATAAGAAGGCCCTTTCCTGTATTTCTGTTAATTTACATTATTAGTCTGTTAAGTCAACACAAATTAAATGTTAATTTTACATAGTTTTGTTCTACATAAGAAGACCCTTTCCTGTATTTCTTACCTCTAATAAATGTTTTTAGTACATCAACAACTGGCTAAATTAACTGGGAAATATCAAACAAAAAACTAATTTAAACTGGTAAAACCACAGTAAAATTTTGTGTGTAAAATAAAGGATATTTTGTGTATTTTGTTCATCGCTAATAATAATCAAATTATATGGTAAGAGTTACTTTTTAAACCCGCTAACTGACTACCAGTACTACTACTGTCATTACAAAACATGCAAAATGTAACATCATGGAATGAGAGGTACATATCACTTTTGAAAAATTTATTGTCACCATTTTTAAACAATTCAGCAACTCTGACTTAATCCACAATCAAAAACTGAAGATTAGCCTCTTTTAGTCAAGACAGTTTTCAATTAACAAAATGTACCAAATGCCAGACAAAAAGCTTAAAATAAATTAAATGTAAATGTTTACATTTTTAGCAGTTGTCTTAATAAACAAAAAATGTGGAAATGTGGAAGTTTAGGCAAAAATGTGCAATACGTCAACAGTCCACAAAGCAACAACTTGTAGTACCGGTACTTTTTCTCCAACAGAACAGTCCAAAAACAAAAACTTGTGGTGTTTCAATGAACAGTCCACAGAGCAGAAACTTCAAAATATTTTTTTCCTGCCAACAGTCCACAAAACAAAAACTTGCAGTGCTTCTTCAATGAACAGTCCACAGAGCAGAAACTTCAAATATTTTTTTCCTGCTAACAGTCCAAAAAGCAAAAACTTGCAGTGCTTCTTCAATGAACAGTCCACAGAGCAGAAACTTCAAATATTTTTTTCCTGCTAACAGTCCAAAAAGCAAAAACTTGCAGTGCTTCTTCAATGAACAGTCCACAGAGCAGAAACTTCAAATATTTTTTTCCTGCTAACAGTCCACAAAACAAAAACTTGCAGTGCTTCTTCAATGAACAGTCCACAGAGCAGAAACTTCAAATATTTTTTTCCTGCTAACAGTCCACAAAACAAAAACTTGCAGTGCTTCTTCAATGAACAGTCCACAGAGCAGAAACTTCAAATATTTTTTTCCTGCTAACAGTCCACAAAACAAAAACTTGCAGTGCTTCTTCAATGAACAGTCCACATAGCAGAAACTTCAAATATTTTTTTCCTGCTAACAGTCCAAAAAGCAAAAACTTGCAGTACCTCTTCATTGAACAGTTAGAGTCCACAGAGAGAGTCCTTACAGTATTTAGGTGTCACACCACTCGTGATCGGTGAGTTCCTGTATCAGGGTGAGGACTCGGGGGTTCAGGTTGAGACGACGCTTTGAGTTTTTGTTCTCCACTTTGGTTCCCTTTTCTGGATTTATCCGGAAAAAAAAACACCTGTTAAAAGAAAAGACGACCATTATAATTATTTTGAAGTTTCAGTAAAGTAAAATACATATTTAAAAAAGCTAAGTCTGGTCCTCTGGACATTCAAAAAACAAAACAAAACAAAAAAGTAGAAATGTTTCGTCTTTCGTCTGAAAGACTTCCTCAGTCTGAGCTGCTGTATTCAGCTTAGTCTTATAAATAGCACCCTCTCAGTGGATCAACCAGTTTTCTGATGACAAACAAAACCAGCTGCTCCCATGATCAAGGAGGACCATCAGCCTAACGATGGATCGTTAGTACCCTGATGGTTGTTTGCTATTCACAGAGGGCTGAGTGATACTAGCAATAACAGCATTGTAGGAGGGAGACAGTTGAACCAGGAGGCCTACACCCCTTTTTAATGATGGACGGTTTCTTTTCACAAAGATGGCCTCCTTTACTCCTCTCTCAAACCATCGTTCCTATGAAGAGGCCATCTACATACACACTACATATATACGTATGTAAATGTATGTATATATATATATATGTATATGTATGTATATATATATATATATATATATATATATTTACATGTATATGTATTTGTATGTATATATGTATTTATATGTATGTAGTATGTATGTATTGTGTGTAGTATGTTGTAGGTATGTATGTATGTATGTAGGTATATATGTGGTATGTAGTATGTATGAATGTAGTATGTATGTATGTGGTATGTAATATGTATGTATGTATGTAGTATGTATGTACTACGTTGTATGTATATAGGTATGTATGTAGAATGCATGTAGTATGCATGTATGTATGTAGAATGTATGTATGTATGTGGTATGTATGTATGTATGCATGCAGTATGCATGTAGTATGCATGTATGTAGTAGGTATGTATGTGTGTAGTATTTATGTGGTATGTATGCATGTATGTATGTATGTATGTATGTATGTATGTATGTATGTACATGTATGTATGTACAGTACTGGTATGTATGTACGTATGTACATGTATGTACGTATGTACATGTATGTATGTATGTACATGCATGTATGTATGTACATGCATGTATGTATGTATGTACATGCATGCATGTATGTACATGCATGCATGTATGTACATGCATGTATGTATGTACATGCATGTATGTACATGCATGTATGTACATGCATGTATGTACATGCATGTATGTATGTACATGCATGTATGTATGTACATGCATGTATGTACATGCATGCATGTATGTACATGCATGTATGTACATGCATGTATGTATGTATGTACATGCATGTATGTACATGCATGTATGTACATACATGCATGCATGTACATACATGCATGTACGTACATGCATGTATGTACATGCATGTATGTATGTACATGCATGTATGTACATGCATGTATGTATGTACATGTATGTATGTACATTTATGTATTTACATGTATGTATGTACATGTATGTATGTACATGTATGTATGTACATGTATGTATGTACATGTATGTATGTACATGCATGTATGTATGTATGTACATGCATGTATGTACATGTATGTACATGCATGTATGTATGTATGTATGTACATGCATGTATGTATGCACATGCATGTATGTATGTATGTACATGCATGTATGTATGTATGTACATGCATGTATGTATGTACATGCATGTATGTATGTACATGCATGTATGTACATGCATGTATGTACATGCATGTATGTATGTACATGCATGTATGTATGTACATGCATGTATGTACATGCATGTATGTATGTACATGCATGTATGTATGTACATGTATGTATGTACATGTATGTACGTACGTACATGCATGCATGTATGTATGTATGTACATGTATGTATGTACATACATGCATGTATGTATGTACATGCATGTATGTATGTATGTACATGCATGTATGTATGTATGTATGTATGTATGTATGTACATGCATGTATGTACATGCATGCATGTATGTATGTACATGTATGTATGTACATGCATGTATGTACATGCATGTATGTACATGCATGTATGTACATGTATGTATGTACATGCATGTATGTACATGCATACATGCATGTATGTACATGCATGTACGTACATACATGCATACATGTACATACATACATGCATGTATGTATGTATGTACATATGTACATACGTACGTACGTACGTACGTACATGTACGTACATACATGTACGTACGTACATGTACGTACATACATGTACGTATATGCATGTATGTACATGCATGTATGTACATGTATGTATGTACATGCATGTACGTACATGCATGTACATACATGCATGTACATACATACATGTACATACATGCATGTACATACATGCATATACGTACATGTATGTACGTACATGTACGTACGTACATGTATGTACGTACGTACGTATGTACATACGTACATACATACATACATACATGTATGTACATACATACATACATGCATGTACATGTATGTACATACATACATACATACATACATGTATGTACATACATGTATGTACATACATACATACATGTATGTACATACATGTATGTACATACATACATACATACATGTATGTACATACATGTATGTACATACATACATACATACATACATACATACATACATGTATGTACATACATGCATACATGTATGTATGTACATACATGCATACATGTATGTACATACATGCATACATGTATGTATGTACATACATACATGTATGTATGTACATACATACATGTATGTATGTATGTACATGTATGTATGTATGTATGTATGTATGTACATGTATGTATGTATGTATGTATGTATGTACATGTATGTATGTATGTATGTATGTATGTATGTATGTACATGCATGTATGTATGTACATGCATGTATGTATGTACATACATGCATGTATGTATGTACATGCATGTATGTATGTATGTATGTACATGCATGTATGTATGTACATGCATGTATGTACGTACATGTATGTATGTACATGCATGTATGTATGTACATGTATGTATGTACGTACATGTATGTATGTACATGCATGTATGTATGTATGTACATGCATGTATGTACATGCATGTATGTATGTACATGTATGTATGTACGTACATGCATGTATGTACATGCATGTATGTATGTACATGCATGTATGTATGTACATGCATGTATGTATGTACATGTATGTATGTACATGCATGTATGTATGTACATGCATGTATGTATGTACATGCATGTATGTACATGCATGTATGTATGTACATGCATGTATGTATGCATGTACATGTATGTATGTACATGCATGTATGTACATGCATGTATGTACATGCATGTATGTACATGCATGTATGTACATGCATGTATGTATGTATGTACATGCATGTATGTATGTATGTACATGCATGTATGTATGTATGTACATGCATGTATGTACATGCATGTATGTACATGCATGCATGTATGTATGTACATGCATGCATGTATGTATGTATGTACATGCATGCATGTATGTATGTACATGCATGTATGTACATGTATGTATGTACATGCATGTATGTATGTATGTACATGCATGTATGTATGTACATGCATGTATGTATGTATGTACATGCATGTATGTACATGCATGTATGTACATGCATGCATGTATGTATGTACATGCATGCATGTATGTATGTACATGCATGCATGTATGTATGTACATGCATGTATGTACATGTATGTATGTACATGTATGTATGTACATGCATGTATGTACATGCATGTATGTATGTACATGCATGTATGTATGTACATGCATGTATGTATGTACATGCATGTATGTATGTACATGTATGTATGTATGTATGTATGTATGTACGTATGTACCTGTATGTATGTATGTACCAGTATGTATGTATGTACATGTATGCATGTACCGGCATGTATGTACATGTATGCATGTACTGGTATATATGTACATGTATGCATGTACATATGTACATGTATGAATGTATCGGTATGTATGTACATGTATGCATGTACATGTATGTATGCAAGTATGTATGTACCGGTATGTATGTAAATGTGACAATATTTACCTCTCCATGGCCAATGTCCATTGCTTCCAAGACATCAACACGAGACTTCCTCACTCTCTCCCTGCAAGATCGTTCTTCCTAGAAAACAAAACCGAGCTGTGACGGTCCACACAGACAAATGGTTTTATGGCATAACTTCACAAACAGGAAGTCTTACCCAAAGTATGTCCTCCTTCTCGGTCTCCTGAAGCTGGTAGAGTATCTTTGACAGCTCCTGATCCGACTCCATTTTCCCTATGATACGTTCC
The DNA here is from genome assembly GCA_038048925.1 of Garcialebias charrua. Classification (NCBI taxonomy): domain Eukaryota; kingdom Metazoa; phylum Chordata; class Actinopteri; order Cyprinodontiformes; family Rivulidae; genus Garcialebias; species Garcialebias charrua. Next base: position 82,316 of record JBBPBX010002305.1, on the reverse strand, counting down.
TTTTCTGCTTCACTCTGAGCACTCGCCAGCATGGTACAATACTGAACTGTGCGTGTGAAAAAACACAAACAATTTCAAAATATTAATTATTATTAATAATAATATATCTCCTTCACCGTCTTCATCTGAGTGTTCATCTCGTACTTCTCCAAACTGGTCTTCATCTCCTTCCTGCAAACCAGAAAAATTATTACTTTTATAATTTATTTTGAGCACAAACATCTGGATGTTCCAAAGCTTCTGAGGACAAAATTTACAATAACTTTCATCAGTGAAATTCAAAGTCAGGTGAATCTTATTTTCGGTGAGGGTCAGTTCGTTGTGCAGAAAGCTGAGAACAAAAAGGAATATAACATCATGAAAAAAAACCTTTACCTCTTCATCAGATTCAAACTGCACATTCACACCATATGTTTCATCAATGCTGTCATCTGTTAATAAATGGAAATGTCTCGTCACATTAACAGGAATAAAAATCTTAAGAGTATACAGGTAGTCCCCGACATACGAGCGAGTTCCGTCCCTAGGGGGCGCTCGTATGTCAAAAATTCATAAGTAGGATCACCAAAACAAACAAACAAAAAAATTTAATTTATTTTTTTATTTTTAGAAATGAATACATGTGCAGTACTGTACAGTCACCAAGCACTTAGCCTATCCTAACAGTTTTTAAAAATGAAGGAGTGAGTTTAATTGTCTCCCTTTCACATAAAGGGAGCTAGCTCCCTTTATGGGAATGGAGCCTGCATGGAGGAGGGAGACAATTCCACTCACTCCTTCATCTTTAAAAACTGTGTTAGGATAGGCTAAGTGCTTGGTGACTGTACAGTACTGTACATTTATCTATTTATTAAAAATATACTGTACAGTATATTTTATTTATTTATAAATAGATAAATGTACAGTACTGTACAGTCACCAAGCACTTAGCCTATCCTAACACAGTTAAGGAGTCAGTTGAATTGTCTCCCTCCTAAGCAGGCTCCATTCACATAAAGGGAGCTACTTTCACTTTATGTGAAAGGGAAACCACTCAACTCACTACTTCATCTTTAAAAACTGTGTTAGGATAGGCTAAGTGCTTGGTGACTGTACAGTACTGTACATGTATGTACAGTACTGTACATGTATTCATTTATAAAAAATATATATATATATATATTTTTTTTAATGAGATGCATATTCGTAAGTCCGGGACCTCGTAAGTAAGAGCGCTCGTAAGTCGGGGACTACCTGTACATAGCTGCACTATAGATATCTCCTAAATTTTCACAAGTTGGCATGAGTTGTCTAAAACGTTCAAGTGTGAGATGTTTAAGATGAATAGATAAATGAATAAGTCATTTAATAGTGATGGATTTTACTCACATCAAGCGTCACCAATAAAGGGAATTGTGCCTGCCATTCTTCAAGCTTGAAGATGCTTTTCCAAACAAGGATTTCCTGTAATAACATATTAACCAGACTTGTGGTTATAAATTAGAAAATTAAGAAAAAAACTATTTTAGTTTTACAGTTCGAATTACATTACACATGAGAATAATCACTTATTCATTACATGTCAAGCTCAGAAATTTGTGTGGGTCCGAGTACAAATGCAGCTGCCAGGAAAAAGACAAAGAGGGAGGCCAAAGAGGAGATATATGGATGCAGTTAGAGAGGACATGAAGGTAGTTGGAGTGAGGACAGAGGATGCAGAGGACAGAGTGAGGTGGAGGAGGATGACTTGCTGTGGTGACCCCTGAAAAGGGAAAAGCCGAAAGAAGAAGATGCTCACCGTTTCACAGGGACCCTTTGCACAGCTAACAGAAGCTAGCTAGTAGTTGTTGAGCAGACTGATTAATGGGAGGTTTGCTGGTGGCCTGTCTGATCCGTGATCAACAAGCCAAGGGGCAGCAGAACCAAACGTTTGGTTCAGGTTGCTATTATTTTTTTAAGTGTTTGCAGTCTGTGCGACTCACTCGTGTATCCTCTTAGCTTAGCTGCTAAGAAGCAACTGGGGGAAGACACCCCGCGTGCACCCACCTTTCTTTCTCCCTGCGACTCTTAACTTAACTCTTAACTTCCACCACGGCACGCGCGAGCACAATTGCCTCAAACGAAAATTTAAAATTATATTGTGGAATATTGCCACTAGCTAGGTTTATGTTAAAAATCATTAGTTGGCTAGCTCTACCGTTAGCTACACGAGCTGAGACAATACCCATATTTCTGCGAGAAATGCACACCAACATCGCCTGTTAAAAACATTTTAATACCAACTTCATACATTATGATTAAAAAAAACATACTTACTGGTATCTGTTAAGACATTTCCCAAGAGAAGAGTGAAACGCGCTCAAAAATGAGGCATGCGCAGTGTGCATGTGTGGTTCTGTTCTGAGCATGCGCGAGATGTCTTCTTACCGCGATATGATACGGGATTTTGTAAATGGACAATTCAGCTTGTTGAACTAAAGCAGCATTGATTGAGCATGCATTGAGCATGCATCAGGGTAAAGCAGCTGAGTTATATTGTATAAAACAAAGACAGTTTTTTAATTATAACAAGTTTAAATTCTAAGTTGAACTTACTAAACTTACTAAAAAACTTACTAAAGTGTGTTATGTTTAAAATGACAATGCAGTAATGTTAATTAAGTTTAGCATGTGTTTATTTCATTGAACAATCCAGAGTTTACTTTTTTGAATGTACAGTAGTTGAAAGCTTTCAGCGGGAGTCAAACTCAGGTCTCGTGCTCAATGCAAACTTATTTTTGTCATTATTCTTCCATCAATCATGTTAAAAGTACAGCATAAGGTTGTAAAGTGATTTACCTTTGTATTTTGTATTTTCAAAAACAGATAAAAACTTTAGTTTTTCCAGCATTTAAATGTCATATTAACAAAATTGCTTTGTTATGGCCATTACAATATTTTTTTGTGTTTTTTACCACCATTTGTAGTTTTAACAAATATATTTGATTATTTGCACACATTTTTGTTGTACAAACAACGTAAAAAGATTGTTTGACAGTTCACAAAGGTTAACTGTGAATTTAACAAAACATTTATGCTTTCCATTTTACAGTATTTTTATGTTGTGATTTTACATAGTTTCTCCGTAAATTCTACGGACATTTCTTACAGTGTATGAAAGAGTGCTCCCGGATGTTTTAATCAGTGCAAAGCGAACCTGCGTGGCCTTAAAGTAATAAGGTAATCTCTGGGTGAAATTCCCAGGGTGGCGTTGTTGGCTAACTTACTTGTTAAACTTAACTTATTTATGCTCTCAGGGCATGAGTAATGCCACACGTCCTTTAGATCCACAGATGACAGCAGAGATAGACATGTCATCAAGTCTTCAAGTCGATGACATATCAAGCTGCGTGCGTGCCAACATGGCAAATCGGCTCGCCTAAAGCCTGTCTTCAATTTTATCAAATTGTATAGAGGGACCAACTGGCCAAATAAGTCCATAGTTTTTTTTGTTCGGAAGATATGCAAGAGAAGCTCAAGAAGCAGTTTCACAGACAGACAGAGCAGCAAAGCAAAGCGGAGTGGGAGGGAGAGCGTCTGTCCTCGGCAGAAGCTTAGAGTAGAATGTACTATATACAAAGTATATATATATATATATATATATAGATAGATAGATAGATAGATAGATAGATAGATAGATAGATAGATAGATAGATAGATAGATAGATAGATAGATAGATAGATAGATAGATAGATAGATAGATAGATAGATAGATAGATAGATAGATAGATAGATAGATAGATAGATAGATAGATAGATAGATAGATAGATAAGATAGATAGATAGATAGATAGATAGATAGATAGATAGATAGATAGATAGATAGATAGATAGATAGATAGATAGATAGATAGATAGATAGATAGATAGATAGATAATAGTTATAGATAGATAGATAGATAGACAAAAATAAATTATTTTACAGACAGACAGATAGTAACAAAAATAAATTATAGCAGTCAATTTTTGATGCTTGCATTTAGAAAATGTCCACTTAAAAAAAAGAAAAGAAATGTAATGTTCAAATAAAAGATGTCTTTCTTGGAAAGAATAGAAGACACGTTCATTCCGGCATTGACTAGAATAATACCACACTTTAATAAAACTCTGACATAAGAATTTTGTCACGGTTTGAAAAAAATACTTTTAGTTATTTAAATGTCAAATTTGTCTGCTTCAGCTCATGTCAGCGCCACCTAATCCCTTCTTGGAGGTGGAAAGACATTTCCACCATCACTTTTATTTTTTTGGTGGGGGAAAAAAAAGACGTGCTCGCATAAAATATTGGACATGACCTGAAGGATAGAGGGTGAATTTTTGTACTGTGAGTCCAAACGTATAATATAGAGCCAAAAAGGTCTGGCTGCTTACTGAGTGTCAAGAGAAATGCACGTGGTTGGTCAGTGAGCTTTGAATACAATTTTCATTCAACCTTTATTTAAACAAGTTAATCCCATTGAGCCTCTGGGAGTCATTTACAAGAGAGACCTGATTTATTTATCAAAGAGTGATGACAACAGTGGATACCAACGACAACAATAGACAAAATAAGAACTAGAGAAATCGCATTTTCTGTGAAAATGCAGCTTATTGTTGAAGAACTGACAAAATTAGCTAAAAACATACTGAAATGTAGCTGAAATGGAAAAACAAGCCTAAATAAATTAGCAGAAGAAAGCAGAAAGAACACATTTTTGCTGAATTTGGTTTAAATAAGAAGAAATTAACACAAAAAATGGAAAATTAGCTAAAAAAAGAAAAATTAGCAACAACAAAATAATAGCTGAAAAGTAGTTGTAAAGGCAGAAAGAAGCTTAAACTACCTGAAGGAAGTGGAAAGAACTGAAATAAGCTAAAAATAAAAAAAAGAAAGATGTGGAATTAGAAAAAAAAGTTCTAATTAGTATAAAAAGAGCTAAATACAGTAGTATGAAAGACTAAAAAAGCTGAAACTAGCAAAAAAAAAAAGCTGAAAGGAGCTTAAGGAAGTGCAGAGAGCACATTTTTGCTGAATTAGGCTGAAAAAAAAAGCTGACCTTATTGCAAAAACAATAGTGTAATTACCCAAAAAAGTTAAAATTAGCATAAAACCAGTTAAATAGTACTGGTAGCAGAAGAACCTGAAATGTGCAGAAATAAGCTAGAAGGAGCACAAAAAGCTGAAATTAGAAAAAACTAGTTAGAAGAAAGCACAAAAATGTTGCAGTTAGCAGAAAGAATCTGAAAGGATCACAACACATCTGAAAAACGAAACCAGCTGTAAGTAGCTGAACAAATGTTTAAATTTGCACAAGGAAGCTGAAAGAAGCTGAACCAGAGCAAAATGTGAAAGGAGCGGTAAAAGGCTGTAAACAGATCTAAAGATCTGAAGGATGTACAATTAGCTCTGTTCAAT
>JBBPBX010002305.1:0-51306 GCA_038048925.1 Garcialebias charrua | reverse complement strand
TGTAACAACAGAAGTCGTCTCAGGGCACTGTGCAGAAACATTTCCAAACGTAAAAAAGCCAATTAGTAAAGTTATCTATCTTAGGAAGCAGCAGATTGTGTTGAATCTTCACTTCGTCGTGTTACGATCGGTGGGTGGGTGAGACCCAAGTGCAAACAGGACTCCAACGGTGTCACAAAAAGGTGTTTAGTTTACAAAAAGGCAACAACAAACATATAATGCTGACAGGGCAGCGATACTACTCACGACTCGAGGGAATACTCAGAAACTAGGAGCTGGCCATGAAGGTGTAGCAGGACACTTAATGCTCCCCTGCCTGAGATGCAGAAGAGCTCTGTATATAAAGGTGAGTCACTAATTAAACCAAATACATAGCACCCGGGGAGTCATTAACTATGTGCACAGAGCAGATCCCTACACATCGCAGTCTCCCATCCTGAGCAAGCACAAAGGAGACAGTGGAAAGGAAAAACTCCCTTTCAACAAGAAGAAACCTCCAGCAGAACCAGGCTCAGGAAGAGCGGCCACCTGCTTTGACCGGCTGAGGTTTGAGAGGAACAGGAAGGAGAAACAAACACAGAATAATGGCAGGTCCAGGTGAACTTTCTATAGGAAGAAAGACAAAAATACATGTTAAGTTAGAAATAATTACAAATACAAACAGAAAGAGTAGAGCAAGTAAAGACAGTAACAGAGTGAGGAAATCCTCAGCACAACTAAGGGATAGCTCAGGAAACCAAGTCAATTCTGGCTATAGGATTTATCAAAAAGGAAAGACTTAATCCTAATCTTAAAACTGGACGATGTGTCAGCCTCACGGACAGAAACTGGAAGTTGGTTCCACAAGAGAGGAGCCTGAGAACTGGAAGATCTTCCTCCCATTCTGCTTTTGGAAACTCTAGGAACCACAGGTAAACCTGCAGTCAGAGAGCAAAGTGCTCTGCTGGGAAAACATGCAACAATAAGATCTGTAATAGGAAATGGACCTAGGTTGTTGAGAGCTTTGTTAGAGTCAGAGTCAGAGTTTCTTTATTGTCGTTTGCACCACATGTGGTACATGCGGTGGAACGAAATTATGCACACAGGGTCCCAGTTACATCCAACAATAAAATGTAAAAGAAAAACAGCAATAACATCTAAGATATGAACTAAGAAAAACATCAACTAAAAATACACTAAGCACTAGCATAAAAACATTATGTCGAACAGCAGCACAAACATGAGTCTGTGTGAGCAGATGAGCACAAATGAACACAGCAACATGAAACAGATCAGCAGCAACATGAAACAGATCAGCAGCAACATGATGTGATTTTTCACAGTGATTATCCTGGTTATTTATTCATGAGTCTAACACTCTCAAGGTAGAAGCTGTTCCTCAGTCTAGTGGTTCTACACTTAATGCTCCTTAACCTCCTGCCTGAGGGGAGTGGGGCAAAAAGTGTGTGTGTTGGGTGAGTGGGGTCCTTCGTGATGCAGGTGGCGCTTCCTGCATCTGGAGGTGTAGATGTCTGTGATGGTGGGGAGGCTGACCCCAACATCTTCTGTGCAGCCTTCACCACTCTCTGTAAATATTTTCTTTCTGCAGCTGTGCAGCCTCCATGCCACACACTCTGTAGGTTAGAAGTAAGATTTTGAAATCTATTCTGAATTTGACAGGGAGCCAATGGAAAGAAAATCTTTTTTTTTTTTAATCAAAGAAAATAAATAAATGAAATCAACAGAGAGAAAATCAGAGTAGTGTTTTTCAAGTTCCAATAAAAATAGGTGTTTTTGTAAAGCTACATCTGATCTGTGTCCAAGAATTCCTGAACGTTTCATTAAAATCCCTCCTGTGGTTCATGAGATATTTTGCTGACAGACAGAGTTGTCTCCAAGTAGTTGTGGGCAAAAGTTTAAACAAAGCTCTTGAACAATTTGTGTTCAGAATATGTGAATGGGATCTGTCTCATCGACTAACACAATATCTAATAAATGGTTATATTTTTATAAAGTTAGTTGGCTGTGGTAGCCATATTGAAATGGGTTGACCCCAAAAGGTACATTTGATTATTACATTTTGAGAGTTTCATTAGGCCGTCCAATGATTTAGGAGATATGTTGCTAACAATATGAGTGCACGAGCACACNAGCAGCAACATGAAACAGATCAGCAGCAACATGAAACAGATCAGCAGCAACATGAAACAGATCAGCAGCAACATGAAACAGATCAGCAGCAACATGAAACAGATCAGCAGCAACATGAAACAGATCAGCAGCAACATGAAACAGATCAGCAGCAACATGAAACAGATCAGCAGCAACATGAAACAGATCAGCAGCAACATGAAACAGATCAGCAGCAACATGAAACAGATCAGCAGCAACATGAAACAGATCAGCAGCAACATGAAACAGATCAGCAGCAACATGAAACAGATCAGCAGCAACATGAAACAGATCAGCAGCAACATGAAACAGATCAGCAGCAACATGAAACAGATCAGCAGCAACATGAAACAGATCAGCAGCAACATGAAACAGATCAGCAGCAACATGAAACAGATCAGCAGCAACATGAAACAGATCAGCAGCAACATGAAACAGATCAGCAGCAACATGAAACAGATCAGCAGCAACATGAAACAGATCAGCAGCAACATGAAACAGATCAGCAGCAACATGAAACAGATCAGCAGCAACATGAAACAGATCAGCAGCAACATGAAACAGATCAGCAGCAACATGAAACAGATCAGCAGCAACATGAAACAGATCAGCAGCAACATGAAACAGATCAGCAGCAACATGAAACAGATCAGCAGCAACATGAAACAGATCAGCAGCAACATGAAACAGATCAGCAGCAACATGAAACAGATCAGCAGCAACATGAAACAGATCAGCAGCAACATGAAACAGATCAGCAGCAACATGAAACAGATCAGCAGCAACATGAAACAGATCAGCAGCAACATGAAACAGATCAGCAGCAACATGAAACAGATCAGCAGCAACATGAAACAGATCAGCAGCAACATGAAACAGATCAGCAGCAACATGAAACAGATCAGCAGCAACATGAAACAGATCAGCAGCAACATGAAACAGATCAGCAGCAACATGAAACAGATCAGCAGCAACATGAAACAGATCAGCAGCAACATGAAACAGATCAGCAGCAACATGAAACAGATCAGCAGCAACATGAAACAGATCAGCAGCAACATGAAACAGATCAGCAGCAACATGAAACAGATCAGCAGCAACATGAAACAGATCAGCAGCAACATGAAACAGATCAGCAGCAACATGAAACAGATCAGCAGCAACATGAAACAGATCAGCAGCAACATGAAACAGATCAGCAGCAACATGAAACAGATCAGCAGCAACATGAAACAGATCAGCAGCAACATGAAACAGATCAGCAGCAACATGAAACAGATCAGCAGCAACATGAAACAGATCAGCAGCAACATGAAACAGATCAGCAGCAACATGAAACAGATCAGCAGCAACATGAAACAGATCAGCAGCAACATGAAACAGATCAGCAGCAACATGAAACAGATCAGCAGCAACATGAAACAGATCAGCAGCAACATGAAACAGATCAGCAGCAACATGAAACAGATCAGCAGCAACATGAAACAGATCAGCAGCAACATGAAACAGATCAGCAGCAACATGAAACAGATCAGCAGCAACATGAAACAGATCAGCAGCAACATGAAACAGATCAGCAGCAACATGAAACAGATCAGCAGCAACATGAAACAGATCAGCAGCAACATGAAACAGATCAGCAGCAACATGAAACAGATCAGCAGCAACATGAAACAGATCAGCAGCAACATGAAACAGATCAGCAGCAACATGAAACAGATCAGCAGCAACATGAAACAGATCAGCAGCAACATGAAACAGATCAGCAGCAACATGAAACAGATCAGCAGCAACATGATGTGATTTTTCACAGTGATTATTCTGGTTATTTATTCATGAGTCTAACAGTCTCAGGGTAGAAGCTGTTCCTCAGTCTAGTGGTTCTACACTTAATGCTCCTTAACCTCCTTCCTGAGGGGAGTGGGGCAAAAAGTGTGTGTGTTGGGTGAGTGGGGTCCTTCGTGATGCAGGTGGCTCTTTTCCTGCATCTGGAGGTGTAGATGTCTGTGATGGTGGGGAGACTGACTCCAACAGACTTCTGTGCAGCCTTCACCACTCTCTGCAAATCTTTTCTTTCTGCAGCTGTGCAGCCTCCATGCCACACGCTTTGTAGGTTAGAAGTAAGATTTTGAATTTTATTCTGAATTTGACAGGGAGCCAATGGAAAGAAAATCTTTTTTTTAATCAAAGAAAATAAATAAATGAAATCAACAGAGAGAAAATCAGAGTAGTGTTTTTCAAGTTCCAATAAAAATAGGTGTTTTTGTAAAGCTACATCTGATACGTGTCCAAGAATTTCCTGAACGTTTCATTAAAATCCCTCCTGTGGTTCACGAGATATTTTGCTGACAGACAGAGTTGTCTCCAAGTAGTTGTGGGCAAAAGTTTAAACAAAGCTCTTGAACAATTTGTGTTCAGAATATGTGAATGGGATCTGTCTCATCGACTAACACAATATCTAATAAATGGTTATATTTTTATCATTCTAAAGTTAGTTGGCTGTGGTAACCATATTAAAATGGGTTGACCCCAAAAGGTACATTTGATTATTACATTTTGAGAGTTTCATTAGGCCGTCCAATGATTTAGGAGATATGTTGCTAACAATATGAGTGCACGAGCACACACAACACCTTTATTTTCAATATCAGGTGACAATTTAAAAAAAAAAAAGCACTACATCAATATCACTGTGCAGAAAAAGGAAATATATATTCCTTAATTTACTTATCTGTGAGCACTTTCTTCATAAACTTTTTACAAACAGTAAATATTTTTAACCATTTATTCTTTATTTAGACTTTTTACTTTGTGTTCAGATATGTGTTGCCGTTTAATAAGTGCTGTAACTTTTTTAACATTTAAAACGATATTTTCTTTAAAATCTGTGCATCAGGTTCATGCTCCTTTCAGGTTTTGCTCATTGAAATACTTCAGGTAATTTTTTTTTTTTCCGTGCTAAACAAATAAATGTGAGATAATTGAAAAACTCACCTTGACTTAAAAGATTTTGTTGTATTCTGTTGTTTTTCTGTAAAATAGGCAATGCCTCGAGGCAACGAGGGGTCTGGAGAGTTAATAAAGTATATTATGCTTTGCTGCATTACTGGAAATAACTAATGTAAATATACCTTAGTGGTATTTGTGGTAAAAATGTCCAATTAGCATAAATATTACACTACTTTTATCTGTCTTGTTTTCTGGAGTCGACTGACCAATAACACCTGAACCTAAACTGAAGAAATAAATATGGAGCGAATGCTTGGGTTTTGAGTGTGTGTGTTTCCAGCTCTGGGTGTGTGGGGGCTTTTTGTCCTTGGTTAGGTTTCTTCTCTCCTTTCCTTTATTTTTGTAAGCATGCATTGTGGAAGAGCTTGAAGCAAACTGAAATAAGAAGGGGAAAAAAAAACTCCAAAGTAAACAGCTGGTTTGATCTGAACTGGGAGATGTAAAACAATTAATAAAACCAAGTGTTTACATAGGAATGTAAGAATGGGATGGATAAAAAAAGAACTGATGTTAAAAAAAAGGGAAGATGCTTGTGCTGTAATAATTTTGCACCAAAATAAAAACTGTACTATATATAAATATACATAAAATACATTAGGACTTCTTTGGAAAAACATGACATGAAAGTCGTCTACAAAGTTTATATTGACAACAAAGAGCGAGAAATCCAAAGGTGTGTTTAGGTGAGCGCACTCAGATTGATTTGTGTTGTTCTCTGAGAGGATGAAGGGAACAACTACCACTCCATAAGGAATGACATCCATCTGTCCATCCATCCATCCATCCATCCATTATCTTTAACCACTTCTTCCTTTTTGGGTCGTGGGGCTCACTGGTGCTCATGTCCAGCAGTCACTGTACAAGAGGCGGGGGACACCCTGGATAGGTCTCCAGTCCATCACAGGAACACATAGAGACAAACGAGACAAACAACCATTCACTCTCTCACAACTGGGGACAATTTAGAGTCGCCAGTTCAGGTCTCTCTTGCAAACGAGTCCCCGAGGCTCAGTTGGATTAGCCTGTGTAAATAAAGGTTGAATGAATCAGCCTAACATGCAGATTTTTTGGTCTAAGTGAGGAAACCGGAGTACCCGGAGAAAACTCACACATAAATGAAGAGAACATGCAAACTGCACCCAGAAAGGTCCCAAGCTGGGATTTGAACCGGCGGCCTTCTCGTTGAGATTCCACGGTCCTACCGACTGAGCCACTGTGCCACCTATAAGGAATAACATTTATAACACAAATCCAGGGAGCTCCTTATTGCCTCATCTCGGTATGTTTGAAATGAATTTTTTTGGAAATGTCAGGAAAGCGTCCCTTTTGAGATGCACAAACCACTGCAGTGACTCCTCTTAATAAAAATATGTCTCAGCACGCGGCACGGTGGATCAGTGTCCCTGTTGATAGATTGGATGCCTCTCAACGAGATGGTCGCTAGTTCAAATTCCAACCCGGGACTTTTCTGGGTGGAGTTTGCATGTTCTCTTCGTGCATGCGTGGGTTTTCTCCGGGTACTCCGGTTCCCTCCCACAGATCAAAAACATGCATGTTAGACTGACTGGTAACAAAGTTGTCTCTAGGTGTGAGTGAGAGAGTGAATGGTTGTCTAGTTTGTCTCCATGTGTCCCTCTGATGGACTGGAGACCTGTCCAGGGAGTACCCCGCTTCTTGCACCAGTGGTAGCTGGATATGGGCACCATTGACCCCCACAACCCAAAAAGGAAGAAGTGGGTAAAGGTAATGAATAGATGGATGAATGGATGGATGGATGGATGTCTATGTCCGCAGTTGTGTTTGCTGATTTAGAATAACTGCATCTTTGAATGGGCCACTGTGACTTAAGCTTTTGTCTAATCTTCCAGCTCTGCCCTGAGGTCAAATCTACATCATTTAAATCTAGAAAATATATTGCCCCCTAACTCATCCCCACAAACTCCAAGCACCTTTAAACGTTTAATGCTGCTTTTTCCAAAATCAATTTGTATGAGCCGCGCAGACGTCTCGCGACGCGTGCACGCACCTTCATCACAAAGCTTTCGCTGCCAGAGGAACGGAGAGCTTTCCAAGACGTCTTCATCTGCTTTCGCTTCCAGCACGAGTGCTGGAGCAACAAAAGACAGGAGGAACACAAAGCGGGCGAGGGATGAGCGATACGATTGTTGGCGACGTTTGAAAGAGACGATGATAAAAACAAAGAAAGAGATGCAGAGATCAGAAGGTGAAGATGGAAAAACAGATTATTGGCGTGAAAGCTCACAAACAGTAGTGCAGTAAAGTGAATTAGCTCCAGTGGATGAGGAGCCCCATCGTTTCTGCCAGTTTTACTAATCCTCTTTATATCTGGCTGGAGAAGACAGAGAGTGTAAGTGGGAGTTCTTTTTAAGTGCACCGTTCACATTTGAGTGTTTCATTGAGTGTGTGAGAGTCTGCATATATCGGGTCTGTGCACAAGTCGATGCAGGAGTCCATATGCTGTGTGTGGGAGCATGCATATGAATATATGTGTCCACGCCTGTGTTGTGTGTGAGAGTGTGGATCCGGCACAGATCAGCTTTCAGAGCGATAAAGTTGACACACAACAATCAAAGCAGCCCACAGCTACATCGATTTACTCTGGTGTGGGATAATGACTCCATATCTTCTTTAAACTTTATTTTTTTGTCAGATTTGGATAAAAGAAGTTTTACTACGCAGACCCCACAAAATCTTTGTTCCAGCTTCAGCAACGTCTTTCTGAGTAAACTTGTCGTCTGCTGGCACGGCCAAAACGTTGGACTTGCCTTTGTGGTTCTAGGTAAAGAATATTTATATTCACAATTAAGAAAATACATTAAGGAAACACTTTGTTACTCATCATCCATTATCTTACTTCAGTACAGACTGTGGGTACAGTAGTCCCTCGATTGATAGGTGAAAAACCACAAACACTATACAGGTAGTCCTCGACTTGCGACGGAGTTCCATTCCTGCGTCACGTCGTAAAGTGAATTTCAACGTAATTCGGAACATGCATAAATACTTCACCTTATACATACAGTACTGTATTTTACCAAACACTTAGCCTATCCTAAAACAGTACCCTACATAATTATCAAAAAAACACATACATTTAGGAGCCATAATGAAGGAAAAAAAGAGTTAATAACCTACTGGTATGCTGTTTTCTTCCATCCCTCCTCTGTATTCTCCATTCGTTTACATTGTAAAACCGCCATCCATAAAACAGCTACTTTTCCACAGCTGCTGCCTGTCCAGCTTGCTCCAAGAAGTTTTGTTTTGTTTTTTGAATGTCCAGAGGACCAGACTTAGCTTTTTTTAGAGTACAGAGAGTAAAGGGCAAGCTGTAGCCTCCGCAGCTAAACGGAAACTACCGGAAACTGCCGGAAACTGCGTAAATCAGCTTCAAAATTAAATTAAAAAAATATATATATATTTTTTTTAATGGAGATGCGTGATGTAACCACGAAACGTCATAACTCGAGACCGTCGTAACCCGAGGACTACCTGTATTTATTTTAGCATTTACATATGTTTTAAGAAGTTAGACATTTTTCCCACACTGTTGCAATGTTCTAAACTCTTAAACCTATGTAATTTTGCCAACATACGCGTATGTACTGCACAGTACTGCAAAATTGCATATGGCACTCACCAGCCTTGGTCCGGTTCTGATTGGCTCTCTGCAGCCGTTGAGCACCAAGACGCTTTTAGGTTGTTTTCACACCAGATAGTCCAGTAGACTAGGATCAGTTGGGGACCAATAGTCATAACATTTTGTTTAAATTTGAGCTGGTGCGGTTCCGGTTTGCATTCACACTGCACTGTGCAGTCGAGCCAACCTGTTCGAACCAACCTGTTTCCCCACTCAACTGTGGTGGTGCTGCACCAAGAACTACTGAAAGAAACAACACAAAAACCTCTGAAGAAGACACTTCTTCTTCTGGAAATAAAAACAAAAATGGAGTGGCGTCAAGTTTGAGCGGTTTTAGGAGTTCTATTTAGTCATTTTTCAACAGTGGACTCAGCGAGAGCGGAAGATGAGGCAGAAAACCATGGAGAATGTTGTTTTTCACACAAGGCAAGCTGACGGCTCCATATGAGGTAAGAGAAATTGTGTTTGTTTGCCCTGCGCAGTAGTCCACTTCCTTCTGCTTGCATTCAAATTGTACTAAAACTGCGCTCAATTTTCTTCTACCGGACCAAGACCATAGGTTCTTAGGCGACCCAGGTTTGCCTGTTTGTTCAGAGTTCAATGGCGCTTTCACACCTCCCCAAACGAACCGGACTTCCTGGGCAAACAGGCTAGCGTTCAGGACAACAGGTGTGAATGCACACTTTGAGAGAGCCGTACCTTCGGGGAGCCAGCACAAAAACCACACAATGGTCCTGACTGAGTCCAAATAATCCAGAAGAATCTGGATTTTAAAAGTCTGTGTGAGCTCCGGATCTCAAAGCAATGCCTCCTCACTGGAGAGGCTTCATGAGTCGGCAAGCAGCTCTCAGACTGACCGATGAGGCTGGAAGTAGTCCTGGTCCACCTCCAGTTGGTTCCGTACAGCTCCCTGCATCCACTGAGCATCAAAGTCAATACTGTATGAATAAAACCAAACTTTTTAGTCAGGTTCGGATCTAATCAAATTATCCCTCAATTTCGCCAGAAAGCAGCAGCTGGATGAACTGTTGGCTTCTGGGTAGTGTAGTGCTTTGACTGGCGTTACAGTGTAGGCATTCTGAAAGAAAACTACAAAATGGCGGCACCTGTCCGAAGTATTTTTTGCGTTAACTTTTTATTCCCAATCATGTGAGTGTTATCAAAGATGACAATAGTTGAAAAACAACAAAAGAGTGAGTCTGTGAAAGTCGAACCACTAGGTAGCGAGGGACACGAGAGAACATGCAAGCTCCACCCAGAAGGGTCCCGGGTTGGGATTTGAACCAGAAACATTCTTGCCAAGAAGCAACAGCTCTACCAACTGAGCCACCAGTGTAGACAGTTTGCAAGGAAGTTAAATTAATGCTTCCGTCAACAAATTTAAAGGCTACTCTGATGATCTATTTTACATGAATGTTTCTGTTCAGTGTCCTGAGATGACTTCTGTTGTGACTTGGCGCTTTATAAATAAACTGAATTGAATGATGGTTGGAGAAAAAAAAATCACACGTAAGCATTAGTATGTAAGTACTGTACTGTACTGTAATAGGTAATATAGTTAACTCTGTTTATTTGTGTTTTAAATGATCAGATTGAGTCTGCATATTTAAACAGCTGTTCAGTGGCACAACTTTTGTGTAAGTTTTCTGAATATGTATGAATATGTATGAACTTTGTATTGTGGGCTCTGGCAGACTTCAGATGGTGCAATTCTGTGCAATAAGTCAGCCGGAGTAGCTTGAAATCGGAGGATATGTAAAAGCAGATCAGGACGGGGCTAATGCGGTCATATTTTTAAAACTGTATTTGAGCTGAACTCCACTGGATTGATGTGTTTTCATCACTGTTAGGAACCGACATCAGACAAAGTTCATGACCGGAACGCATCCAGAGCTCAAAGTTTCACCTATAACTCATATAAGGATGTTAGCTTTTTATTTGTATAGATTTTAAAGTAAGTGGCTTTCAATTGGTTATGCACTTATATCAATCATTCAGAGATTAGTCAGGATTAGGAGCATTTGATAGTTTCATAAAGCAAAGGCTGTTGGTGTCAATTTGCCATAAAATTACCCAGATTTGAACATTACAATTACACCTGAACTAAAGCTTCTTAATTTTTAAATGGACTTCTTTCCATGCAAGAAAATCCTAAATGCCTGTTTGGTTTTGAACACAACCCAGTTGGAGTCCCAGCTACTCAAGTTTCAAAATCATTTGACTTTGTCATAGACGTCATTTCTGAGTTTTACTCCAGTCCAGCTGTAATGGGAGTGGAGGCACAGAGGTTAAAGGTGGGACTGATCAGAAGGTCGTTGGTTCAACTCGTTGGACAATATAATTTTGGGTGGAAAAGGTGAACACCCACACTTGCCTCCACCCTCATTTGCCTCACTCTGAACCCTTGAGCAAGGACCTTAACCCCCACCATCTGCTCCCCGGGCGCCCTAGAAGGCAGCTCTCTGTGACGATTGTGGCTATACATAAGGACCAGTGAGAACAGAGACTCAAAATCAGTTCACAGTGTTAACTTACAAAGTGAGAAATGTGCTAAGCCAGGGAGAGGACTGGAACCCTGAAGAGCAAAGAGGTGGTTAGAGTCCTTGCAGTCAAGGATGATTTATTTATTTATAAAATGTGTTCATTAAAAAAAAAAATACAATACAAAGAAAGAAAGAAAGAACAAAGAACGAAAGAACAAATGAAAGAAAGAAAGAAAGAAAGAAAGAAAGAAAGAAAGAAAGAAAGAAAGAAAGAAAGAAAGAAAGAAAGAAACAAACAAACAAACAAACAAACAAACTCTGGTCCAGCTATACATTTCTTTGTAGTTTCACACAGTAACAAACTAGTTGTCACATTTTGGGGGATGAGGTAAACCTGAAAGTTATGCACCATAACTCATGTTCCCTGAAGGAAGGGAACGAGGTGCAACATACTTGCTATGGGAATTGCGCCCCCGCGCGATTACCTGAAGGAATATACTCACGCCTTTACGGCTAGGGGCGTCACCGCCGCGCCAGAGGCCCCGCCCTCTGGGTACTTAAGCGGCTTGCGCCCCTCCATCTTTCTCCAAAGTTGCACTTCACCGAGCTTTCAGCATTGAAAAGGGCCAGATATGTTGCACCTCATTCCCTTCCTTCAGGGAACATGAGTTATGGTGCATAACTTTCAGTTCCCTTTCAGTCTGGTCTCTCTCACAGAGAGCCCTCAGGACCAGGCCAAGATCCCAACCAGGGGTCAGGGTCCTGCTGGGTTGTTTAGTCTGAAGGACACCCTTCATAAATCTTATTATGATTGGATGTGCTCCGGGTGTCCTGTGTCCCCAGCCTTCGTGACAAGCTGAAATAGCTGATAGGAAAACTTTAATCTTTGAATAAGAACAACCTTTTTCCAGTAAGTCCTGAAGGAAAGTCAGGAGCTGACAGCAACATACTTGCTATGGGAATGTAATCCATTCACACCCTTGAAATGCTCAGTAAAATGCATGCTAGAGTGAACGGCTGCCCTTGAATAGCAGGCATCTCAAAGCTACTTTCTACTATGTGTTATAAGGACAGCCTGAGTGACGTCACCCGCAGTAACATCCAAACTGTAATGCTTTGCAAAAGTGTTTAATGAGCTCCAATTTGCAGCAGCGCAGACGTCTGTGACTGGTACGCCCTTGATCAATGACCAGGAAGTGGCCAAGCCCCTAGTGGAGTGAGCATGCACTCCAGAGGGTACCTGTTGACCTTTGCTACTGTACGCCCTTTTAATGGCCTCAGTCACCCAATGTGAGAGGCGTTGTTTTGATAGGGCCCTCTCGGTAGCAGGTGCTGCAAAGCAGACAAACAGTTGGTTTGTTTCCCTCCATTCGGCTGTTCTCTGCATGTAGGTGCGTAAAGCCCTCACTGGGCAGAGAGCCTTTAGCCTTTCCTGTTCCTGAGTCAGGACAGGAGCAGGTGGGAAGGAGGAGAGATCAAAGTCTAGATTCCTATGGTTCAAAGTCAAGACCTTGGGAGTGTATATGGGATTAGGCCTTAGTGTGACCTTTGACCCATCAGGGGCAAATCTGGTACACATTGGATGTACAGACAATGCATAAAGGTCACCCACGCGTTTCGCCAAGCAAAGTGCCAGGAGTAGAGCAGTTTTATAAGATAGTAAATCTATCTTAACCTCGCTCAGTGGCTCGAATGGAGGGTCACAGAGAGCCCTCAGGACCAGGCCAAGATCCCAACCAGGGGTCAGGGTCCTGCTGGGTGGTTTAGTCCGAAGGACACCCTTCATAAATCTTATTATGATTGGATGTGCTCCGGGTGTCCTGTGTCCCCAGCCTTCGTGACAGGCTGAAATAGCTGATAGGAAAACTTTAATCGTTGAATAAGAACAACCTTTTTCCAGTAAGTCCTGAAGGAAAGTCAGGAGCTGAGCCAAGTCGCATGCATAAGAAATAATATTTCTTTCTGAGCACCAGGCTTCAAAAATACGCCACTTTTGTGCATATAGAGATTGTGTTGATCCAGCACGGGCATTTTGTATGGTTATTACCACATTTTCCGGCAGGTCTGACGCCATCAACCTGTTCTTTTCAGCCAACAAGCTGAGACTTTTGGCAGTTCCTGGCCTAAGTGGCTGTACTGCCCCTTCTGGTGACACAGAGGCTGTTAACCCCTGGGGGTCAACCAGGTTGGGAAGAAGGCCTCCTTGCCGACGTGCCCCCAAGTTACCCTGCTCAGGGGTAATTGAGGGCAGATGTAACCTGTCATCCTTATTAGACAGGATTGGAGCAGAAAGTCTATTTTCCTCCTCCAAGTTTGGAGTCCTGGGGCTGTGAGACTGCGAGTTATGTAAGCGAGCAGATCTCCTGACTCCAATCCGTTTTTTGAGGTGGTCCAGTTTACTGGTCTTTGGCTTTAATGGAGTGTTGGTACCAGGTAAACCGACCGAGGTCTTTGTTTCACCCGTTGGGAGAATTATTTTTGAAAGCAGATTTGGATCAGCACAGAGCGGGAGGTCACGTGCTGTCTGACTACTGCTTGGGCATTGCGTGTCCCTCGTTAATAACAAAGGAACGGCTGCAACGTGAGAACGTGGGGGTGTTCCTTTTGATTTGGCAGACTTCAGATTATTTGGTGATAAAGAGCTCAGTCCCCCTCGAAAAACAGGAAGAGAGATCTGATTCAACTCTGACTTGTTTTCATCCACAGCAGGCTGAACACAGTCACTACTGTGAAAGTGTGAAGTTAGAGGCTGCCTGAGGGCATCTGATGTAGCCCTCCCGTTGTCAGACTCTGTCAGCTTGCCTCCCTGAGGTGCGGACATGTCACGTGTTTGTCTGGTTAGTGTATTGTCTGCCCCATCGTTCACAATGGAGCGAGGGCTTGAGCATGTGACCCTCCTCACCTGTCTCCATGAGAGGTGTGGGGGGTGTTTGCAGACGTCTCTGTGTCTGCTTACTGCAGATGAATCAGAGGCACCTCTGCTGGGGTTTATTGATTAGGCTAATACCCCGTGGGCCGTGAGGGAGGGGGGGAAAAGGCCCCCTCCCTTTATGACGGCTTGCAGGCCAGAGGGACCTGTTTTGCTGAAGATATTTGTGTGTTGTTTTTTTTTTTTAGAGTCAATAAAACAGAGAGGAGCTGTTTCATGAGCTTTATTCGTGCTTATGTGCAATGACGTACATGATTCTATGTCACTCACAGCAGAGAAAGCATGATTTGTGCATGCTGTAAATAAACCAGCTTTTTGTACTGTTACAAGCAAAGTCTGGACATTTCCCGTTACCACGTGGGCGGGTGATCGTGTAACGTGGAAACGTGGACCTGGTTCATCAGGCACATTTTTGTCTGTTGTCCCGATTCGTCGAGGAGGCCCTGTGTTTGGTTGCCTGGCGGGGGACAAACCTGTTTTTGCTCCATGCGTGCTCGGCGCGATGCTGGCCCGGCGGGGGTCTCTGCTGGGGCTCTTCCTCGTATGCTGTCCGCTTCTGCGGTGGGGCACGAGTTGCAGAGTGGTGCTGAGACTGTGCAGGTCTGCTTCCAGCAGACTCCCTTGGGGGGGGCGAAGCTTCTCCGGGGAATGCCCACCCAGAGAGCTTCCGCCTGTCTGCGTCTTTGGTCCAGCTTGGTCTGAATACGTTCCAAAGCTTTACCAAACAATCCTGCTGGCTCTATCGAGTGGTGGAGAAAAGGCACCTTTTGTCCCTCCGGGAGATCCGTTAAAGTCATCCAGAGGTGGCGGATCGCGATGACCACTTCCGCCATTCCCTTGCCCTGTGCAACAGCAGCTGTCCCCATCATACGGAGCACAAAGTCTGTTGCTCTGCGGGCTTCGTCCAGCAAGTCGGCAGCCGCCTGCTTGTCCGTTGTTGTTTGGAGCTGTTGCAGTTTTTCGGCCAGGTAAGCCTGCATTAACGCGGACGCGTTCATGGCGCGTGCCACGAGTCCCTGAGCCCTGTAGCACTTCTCAAGTAGAGACGCTGAGGCTCAACAAGCCTTGCTGGGAAGAGTTGGTTTTGTTCCTGATGATTTAGGAGCCAGGTGAGACGCTAGTGTGTCCTCAATCTGAGGTACATTAGCTATTCCCACTTCATCCATTCCGTCTACGTCAAGGAACTGTGAGAGGGGAAGAAGCATAGGGGCTCTTGGTCGAGTCCAGGTGCTAGTTAGTTCTGTGAGGAAGTCCGGGAACACGGGCATCCTTTGCCTCGTGGTGGCCTGCTGCTTCGAGTAAAAATAGTTTCCTGCCAGCCTCAGGACCTGTTGGCGAGGCGGAGGTTCAGGCCATGGGATGTGCAGCGCGTCCGCTGCTCTGTGGCACAAGTCGAACAGAGCAGGGATGGAAAAGTCAGTTTCTGGGAGCACAGGTACCGGGGTCTGGGAGAGGTCTTCACCCTGATCCTCCAGTTCCACGTCTGCCTCCTCCGTTGAAAATTCGCCCGAGGCTGAAATCGAGATCTCGTCCTCGTTCATCATGCCCCGGGTGTCGAACTCGACTGTTAGGTCCACCATAGGAGCCAGCACGTCAGGGCTGTCGCCCCATTCGACTCGTGTGCTGTCATGTAGAGCCATGTTCTCTAGCTCCGGCGTAGGAGTGAGGGGCTCCGTTGTGTCCGCGTCTGCTGGTGTTGCTGAAGCGCCCATGGCTTTGGCGACGAGGTCAACCCGATGCCGCAGCGTTGCATCCATCATGAGGCTGCAGTGTGGGCAAAAGTCGGGCGTATCCAGTGCTATTTTTGCATGAAGCATTCCCAGGCAGACTGGACAGGCCTTGTGGGTGTCCGTTGCTGCGAGGGAGAAACCGCATCCGTTGGGACAGGCGCGCGAGGTTGGGCTCGCCGTCCCGTTGGTTTTCCTTGGAAGTCTCGCCTTTCGCTTTCCTTTCTCCAGAGGCATGTCCGAGATGAGGCGGGCCAGTCCTTCCAGAATCTTTTTTCTTGAAATGTCTCCTCTGTCGCGTCGCTTTCGCTGGCTAGCTCGCTAGGAGTTAGCGAAATAGCTTTTTTCCTGTGGCGTAGTTAGCGCCGTCGAGCGAAGCAATCTGTAGAGAGAGGAGAAGAAAATACTTCGGGGTTAAGAGAAATGTGCCGGACTAGCTTTCGCTAGGAATAATTCTCTGTGCGCTCTGTGCAGGGAGCAAGCTCACCTCAAGTTGAGCGATGAAGCAACAGAGAAGTCCCGCGAAGAGGTAGTTCAGGTTTAGCGAGGTGAACGGCAAAAAAGAGAAAGATGGAGGGGCGCAAGCCACTTAAGTACCCAGAGGGCGGGGCCTCTGGCGCGGCGGTGACGCCCCTAGCCGTAAAGGCATGAGTATATTCCTTCAGGTAATCGTGCGGGGGCGCAATTCCCATAGCAAGTATGTTGCACCGAGAGACCAGACTGAAAGGGAACTGAAATAGCAGTCAAATTCGGTAAGTTAGGTTGGTTAAAATACCCAAACATTATCAAAATGAACTAAAAACTGGATGGCAAAGAAAATAAATAGTTAATTAATTAACCGTTAATTAAAACAAGCACAGTCCATGGAGCACTGAAAACTATGTTGAGGAACATGAAAACAAAAAAACAGGTGTATGATTATTACCAGAGAAGGTAATCACTGAATGAGAGCAGCTGGGAAGATAGTGAGGAAAGGTCATGGGGACACCAAAACCTGCTAGGATAAACAGAAACACAACAAACCATGAAAGGCAAACCTACACTATCAAAACAAGACCAGAAAACTACGTCAACCCTAACAACATGGTGAAAGTTAGGCCTTTAAACATGCACGGCTAAAGATGGAGGAACCTTTTGGCTTGGTACTGAACTGCTTCTGCTAAATATAGCTCCGCTGGCATCCATCCATCTTTGACTTCATATCGTTAAACACAAAGTCGTTTCTAGATTTGTGTCTTTTTCTAATTGGAACCCAGACTATTTCCCACAAAGTCAGTCCAAGTTTTACAGTGCGTGATTCTCCTAATTATGAAAAACCTGCTGATTTGAAGGGAATATATTAAACTGGACCTAGTGGAGCGTGCAGGTGGGCCTGTGAGCACTCAACTTGGCCCACACGTTATAATGAATCCACTTTGGTCAGCTGGCACTGTCATAAATATTAAGGAGTTATGGGCAGCCCTGCAAGTCTATCAGCGCTGTACTCACTCATTCATCACACCGACTCATCTGCAAATCCATCCTTGGCAGGACTGTGCTTTATCTGAGCCCACCAGTCCACATCTCCATTAGCTTCAGTAATATCCTCTCCTCCCTCCCCAGTACACAAACCCTTCATTGGCTGCAACCAGTGCCACTGTGCCAGTTAAATTCAGTTCCAGAAACCCACCCAAAATGACATTTTTATCTCTTTTATCAACGTGATATTCTTTACAGTTTTAAGTTTTTCTAAAACTAATTTAAAATCTTTTTTTTTTCATTTCTGTAAAGCCTAATCTGAGCTCTGTCGCTGGCTCAACAAAAAGCCACAACAAAAGTTAATTCATGCCATGCTTGCCTACAAGGTTAA
The DNA here is from genome assembly GCA_038048925.1 of Garcialebias charrua. Classification (NCBI taxonomy): domain Eukaryota; kingdom Metazoa; phylum Chordata; class Actinopteri; order Cyprinodontiformes; family Rivulidae; genus Garcialebias; species Garcialebias charrua. The sequence continues at coordinate 33,500 of JBBPBX010002305.1, read as the reverse complement.
ACAAACAGAAATCATTAAATATTAGCGGAGTGTTTCTGGCTGTATGGCAGCATAATGAGAGCATTATGATAATTAAACACCCAAACAAGCCCAGGTCATATTTAATCTCCCTGAATTTGGGGTCAGCAGATGTGCCTCGGTATAGAAATACCACCAACAGATTTCTGTGCGTTGATCAAAAAGCAGCTTGCGTCTCAGTTTTTCTTTACATTTACTGCCAATACCAGTCCAGTTTATAAAGTACGATTTTGACTCATCCTTATCTCGCCTGAAAGTCATTAGTCAGGGTTATAATTTCCGGTGGTGTCTCATTTTTCCCCTAAAATGTTGGCAGTTAGATGAAATGTTGCTTTCAGGACTTTATTAATGTGTCCTTTCAAGCCAGTTGCTTGAGTGGGATCAGTACATTCATCAGAGACGTCAGTGGGCTGCTGCAAATTTGAGGCAGAAACTTATGTTACTAAACTGAAAATCTTTGTTTTCAGGAGTCTGGAGTAACTTTTTAGAAACAACCTGATCTGATCATACCAGATCATGTCCTAGTGGTTCCAGGAACCCGTCTCCAACCCTGAGGTGACAGGGCCTTCTCTGTTGCAGGTCCAAGACTGTGGAATGAGTTACCACTAGGTCAGGTAGGCTCCCACTCTCACTGTTAAGTCTCGCTTAAAACCCCACTTTTATTATTTGGCTTTTGACACTGTGTAACTTGTTTTTAATCCTGTCTGTACTCTACAATGTTAGCCTTTTAGTTATTATCTTTTGCCATTTGAATCTATGTTTTTATCCTGTGTTCTTTGCTTGTTTGTTTTTCCTTACAGCACTTTGGCTGGCCTTGCTGCTGTTTTAAGTGCTTTATAAATAAAGTGGTATGGTATGGTATGGTATGGTACAGGGGCGGCCGGCCAATAGGGGGTGCTAGGGCGCCACCCCACTGGAACTTCTGGAGCTATTCACCATTTTACATTGATTGAAGACTTAAAAAAATTAATAAAAATGAAATAATAAAATAAAAATATTTCGAAATATATGCACATATGTTTTTAGTTGTGTAGGGTAAATATTTTATGAGTAATGATGAGTTATATTGTTTGTTTCAAAAAATGTTTTGTGATTGGTGACATATTTCCTGTCCTGGGGGCGCATGAATCTTATCCATAGACTCTCGTTAATAATGGCGCATGCGCAGTTATTCCATGACGTTACAAAACAATGGGAATATGCTGGGCGCACATTTCAGCGCCCTGGACACGTCCAACGTGAGCTCTACCTACCGATCATGTACTTCCGGTCCTTTTTTTTTTGTCTGGGAAATGAGCTGTGCAGTCAGTGGCAAGCAGGCTGGCTCAGGTAAGTTTTAAATAATTGAAAGCCCTTTATCTAATGCCTATTTGCCATTTCTGACTGATATGCCTCTCAACGTTTAGATGTTAGTCAAAAAGCCTTCAGCTGATTGTTTATTCTAAAAGTGGGAACTAGTTAAGTTTGTTTTTTCTTTGTTTGTTTGTGGAGTTAGCATACTAATGCTAGCCTCCAGGTTATTGTACAGTATTGGACTCTGATGGCTACATTTATTTTAATTTGCTTATAAAAAATGATCAAACATTAATAAATTTATATACTAAATGTCACTGGTGGTGTGTTACTGGACTCTGATGGCTACATTATTTCAATTTGCTTATAAAAATGATCAAACATTAATAATTTTATATACTAAATGTCACTGGTGGTGTTTTACTGGACTCTGATGGCTACATTTATTTTAATTTGCTTATAAAATGATCAAACATTAATATTTTTATATACTAAATGTTACTGGTGGTGTTTTACTGGACTCTGATGGCTACATTTCTTTCAATTTGCTTATAAAAATGATCAAACATTAATAATTTTATATACTAAATGTCACTGGTCGGTTTTGCTGGACTCTGATTTCACAAATTTCACAAATAAACAGATTTGAACTTGAACGCTTCTTTTTTTTTTTTTTTCCCCCCATCTTTGAGAAATACCCCCCTGGTGGACATTTCACAGGCTGCCGCTGGTATGGTATGTCAAATTACTGTTTTTACTTGATTTTTGACAAAAATCAGGTTTTAGGATTCGGTGAAACAGTCGGACAACAAGAATGGTTAAAAAGTTTGTTGTGCAGCTGCTGGTAGGAGTCAGGATCCAGTGGTGGGACCAATCTGCTGAGATATAATAGTTAGTGGTCTGTGTATTCCTGGTAATGTGTTTGTAAACAGAAAAACCGCCACAAACCTTCTCAGGCAGATGAGGTGGGAGCCACCTGTCGGAGCTTGATGACGTCACTGGCACTGGTTGAAGGGCAGCTGCGGAGGAGCGGTGTCATTAAAGTGGACAGTGGGGTAACCCAAGGCTGGGGTCCGATAGACGAAGCGGGGGTCAAGCACGGGGAGTCAGAGGTCCAAAAGCAAGTCCAGAGGGCAATCTGTAATTCAGAGTGCATAGGCCAGAAGGAGTAGTCGAAACCAGGAGTAGAAAAGCGGAACGAGAACAGATGGGGAGCAGGCAGAGTGGTAAATCCAGAAGGCAGGCGTGGGGTCAGGACAAGAGAATCGAACAAGACCATGAACGAAGCGCTGGACATCTTAAAGAACCCTTTAAATGGATTAAGGGTAAGGATTTGACCTTGCAACTTTCTGCAATCAAAAGCTAAAAGTTCACTGCATAAAAGTAATTTTCTTGTACTGTTTTAACCGTCAGAGCACAGAAAAACAATCGAGTTCTGTGATCATAGCACTTTCATGTATTGTTGTTGTTTCATGGTTCATGGACTTTTTTTTACACCTGCTGCCTTTAAAGATGAGTAATCATGCAACTCCCTGCATTTGTCTGTCTGTTAGCAAAATAGCTCATAAGCCACCAAACAGATTTGACCAAAACTGTCAAAAAGACATCATTACAATTAACTTCTTGATCAGGGGTCTACAACCTGCAGCTCTGGAGCCACATGCGGCTCTTTGGTCCCTCCACAGTGGCTCGTTCAAGCTTTGACCAAAACTAACATAAAAATGAATTTTATATGATGTTATACCCACAACAACACATAGTTTTAGCAGTTTTCCTGTTAATTCCTTTGCAAATATTGATACCAGTACTGTACTAATACACAGAGTAACTTATACTCACTTTAACTTTATGCTTTATTTCTTCAAAGTAGGATACTCAATTAGTCCACAACAAAAAAAAATGCATAAGCCTGCACAGTTCATTGTTTTAGAGTTTTAAAAATTGGCCAAAATTGTTTTTTCTTTACAAGAATCCATTTTCTATGATAGACTTGCACATGGAAAGGGGCACCAGTGCCCTGCAACCTGAAAAGGAAGAAACAGGTAAAGACAATGGATGGATAGATGTACAGTATGGATGGATGTATGGATGGATGTATGAAAGGAAGGAATCCAGTCTTTTCTTTTGTCTTAAAATGTAAAAATATCAATAAATGTTAATTATCAGATGATGAGACTGAAACCAACGAGGTGCTCCACAGAACGCCACAGGAAGTCCTTCCTCCCTGTGGCTATCAAACTTTTTAACCCCTCCCCCTTTTTGCGCATAGGCCAATAAAATGAACCCTGCACCACAATAAACCCTTTAATGTTTTCACATTAAAGCATTTCCCACAGGTACTGTATGCACCTGATCTGTTTAGAACTTAATTGTTGGCATTTTTACATTATCTGTTATTTGTAGCTTGTGTGATTCTTGTGTATTTATTCCTTTGTACTTAAACTCTGGCCCAACAATTTTCTGCGAGATCAATAAAGTTCTATCTTATTTTATTTTATTTTATCTTATCTTATTTGATCTTATCTTATCTTGTGTTTTTAGTTTTAAAATCTCACACCTACTGGCCAGAAAAGCCCCCTCTAACCAATTTAAAGTGGCCCATGGGCCACCAGTTGACAATGACAATTGTAGCAGGTTTTGTGGCTCTGGACATGTTTAATTTAGTGAACGAAAAGGCAGAAATGGCTCTTTTGATCGTAAAGGTCGTGCAGACCTCTGTTCTAGAGTCAAGACGATGAATGATGAATGGACAGATATAATAACGCTTGTATTCTGGATTTGTAAATAATCTTGTGATTGTTTCTTTGACACTTAATCAAGCTTAAAACCGCACATCATCCGATCGGTCGTCTCAGTTTTGTTCTTATCTGCCTTTCAAAGCCTAATTACAGCATAATGCAGAGAAAACACTGAGTCACAGCAACATCCTTGAAATCCATTTAAGAAGCACTTACGTCCTCTTTATTGATGGTCAGCTACTGGAAGCTTCCTTTCATTCTCCCCTGATTCAGTGTTTTTCATTGATTTGTGAATTCATTTCAACATGTGCGCCCCAGAGGCAGGTTTCTTTGAAATAAAGTGACGAGGTTCAGTCCCTGTGCAGTATCAACTCACATCTATATTAACAGTTTCCCAGAATTAACAGGTCAGGTATGTGAGCAGTCTTCTCTCTGGATGTTCTGTAGCAGATGTGGTGAGCTCGGACAGATGATGATTAAAATTATAATCATTTGACACGGATCACACAAACATGGTGACCCACATCTGACTCATGCAGCTCCACTGTATTATACATGTGCTAATACACACATGATGCATATATCGGTTGCCAAGTGTGTTGTGCGTCAGCGTGTGTGTATCGGTGGTGTAGAAGGGTCATTAGTGATATTGGTTCTCAGCAGCTGTTAATCTCATCTGTTTCAGCAGCAGGATGTGGGATGATCCATGAGAGTCGTTTTGAGTTATTGGAAAAAGGTAACACTAATCTAGATGCAGTTTTTTTTTTTATCCAGTATTACAAACACTTTTCTTGGGGGTATTCACTTGAATAAATAAAAAAATCACAAACACCTTAAAACATGTAAGAGTATTTTATTTTATTTTTTTAACTGAGTTAGTTGGAAGCAAATTCTCATTTTCAATGAGGCAGCAAATAGAGAAATCCAAATAGTGGATGGAGGCAGGGGTGCCTCCAGTTTTTCATCATGGAGCTATAAATGACCAGGTCAAAGTGCTCTATAGCCCCGTTTACATGAGAACAACCCCAATAAATGCTATTTTTTTTCCCATGTTTATTGGGAGTAATACACAAAAAGTGAGCAGGTGTAACCGGGTTGTACTCAGGTATTGTTGGGAGGTTATACAGGCACATGGAGGCTACACACAATACTGAGCCTCATTTAGACTTGTCTCGAGGAATATTCACTGATGTTGAATCATGTTATTTTCCACTTTCGTATTGAGTATGAATCCAAATCTAGATCTCCATAGTGTAATAATTTTGATTTACATTGATCATTTTTGTTATTTTTTTCTCAAGCAATTCCACTGTGCTAATAATAAAGTTTGACATTGAGAATATTTAATTAACTGAGGTCTAGGGTGTGTTATTTTAGTGTTCCCTTTAATTTTGTGAGCAGTGCATACATCTCGTTTTATAAATATTTACGTGAACTTATGGTTGTAAAATAGTAGGAATTGATTTTAGTTTTGTTATATATTTCCTTTGTGTAGGACCTGGAGGAGGCTGCCATAATGTGGTTATTTACTGTTTGTTCTGCTTGTCAGAATAAACGGGGAAATCATCCACACCCAAGTTAAACCGTGTCACGACCTAACACAACACAGAGAGAGGACGGGTTACACGAAAACTGTAGTTTCCATGTCAGTCGGGCTGCCAGATAAGAAATTATGAACTTTATAAAATAAAAGTATTTTGACCTAAACTGACATATGTGCTGAGTAAAGATATTCTAAGATGAGCTGTGAGTTGTGAACATGTGCACAGAAAAGGAGGAGTATAAGACATTTTATGTTTATCTGGCAACCCTGATGCAGGGTCAGCTGCGCATGCAGTGTCCGCATGAACTTTTGAACACACTAACGTCTCTTTGGAGCCTGGGTTTTTATTCGTTTTGCTCCTACATGCTGCAAAAGGGTGAGTAGCACAAAAACACTCTGTTCTCTGCCAGTTATTAAAACTGTTGTTAGCGCAGCAAAGTTAGCGAGCCGCTAAATGAAAAATTTGTTCCGCTATTAGCTGTTAGCGGATTACCTGCACTGTGTGCTGGTTGAATCTGTAAAAAAAATAATAATAATACGAATACGTAATTTAGAAACAAGAATTGGACACAAACTATGTTGCTGCACAATTTTATTGAGTCATTTTCTCAGTTTTTGTTGTTGTTTGTTTGTTTGTTGGTTCCAAAATGAGTTGTTCTGCTCAGGCACAAGGACTGGACTAGCAGTCAAAAACATAAAAATAATAATAATTATTATTATTAAACGATCTTCGGAAAGCCTGTTATTATGAAGTAAAATTCTATCAAACCAAACCGCTATTTGGTCGTAAGTCAGTCAAGGTCAAAGTCAAGATCAAGGCTCTTTATTGACATTTGCATTGCATGTGGTACATCATGTGGTGGAACGAAATTGTGTACACAGGGTCTCAGTAACCTCCAACAAAAGTATGTAATGTAAAGGAGAAACAGTAATAAGATCTAAGATATGAACTAAGAATACGCTAAACGCTTAATAAAGCAAAACAATATGCTGAACAACAGCAGCATGAACATGAGCCTGTGTGAGCAGATGAGTACGAATGAATGAATGAATGAATGAATGAATGAATGAATGAATGAATGAATGTGTAGTTATGAATAAGTCACGTCAGTGTGGATGGTTGAACATGGTGAATTCAGATGTTGGATATTAATGCAAACCAAGTGCAACTGTAGATAAAACCACAAAGTTCTGACCCTGGAGGATAAAAAATACAAGAGCTCTGCACATCAATCAGGAGCTTTTATAATGTAGAGCGCCAACTCCAGATGTTCTCTATCAGCTGGCTGCTACACCGTCCAACAAATCAGTGAGCAGAGAGGTCACAAGTTCTTTAGAAATTGTGACAGACAGCAACAGTTGCTTCATTTCATTCCTGGCTTTGCGTGTCAACACAAACATGACTTAAACCAGCAAACTTACAAAACGTCTGCATCTATATGAACATTAAAGGAGAATTTTATAGAAGCGCTCTCATCCTTTGATCAGATGCATTTGATTAAAATTAAATAGTTGCTCACAGCTGCCAATTACAGCAGTAGAAGCAACAAGAGTGGAATAAGTTTTTCAGACCATGTACATACAGTACACGGATGTGCATTTTAATCTAATATGTTGTATAAAAAACACAGAAACCATGTGTAATAGTTTATATTCATGTTTAAGTTTTTATATCCTTTAAAGACCATGTAAAGTGAAATTAGATTTGTGTTTTTAGTTTATCACATGGCATAAATATGTGTTATTAATCACCCATATAAATCTGACTGATTAAAAACATTGTTTTCCTTATAAAATTAAGTGTCAAAAATCATGAAAATACATTATTTTCCCTTAGTCTAGAACTGTGGGGGCGTGTCAGCACGTGGGCGTGGTTTCAGCGCAGCACTGCAGCTCAGAGAGCAAGTAGGAGGACTCTCTCGCTCAGAGCTGAACTGTGTGGAGGAGGAAGACAGGTTCATCAGTAAACCTGCTCTGTTTGCTCCTTTTTCCAAGAGTTACGCTGTTTTTAGTGCACAAACAACTCTGGTTTTATTTTTAAAGTTGAGGACGCAACTATAATTCATAACTCCGCTGTTATGTGTTTAGAAGATGAGCGGACTCGCGCGGCTGCACCGGTCCGACCCGACACATCGCATGCGGGGGCTGTGTTGGTGATTAAGATAAAGAGGGCTGTGTTGGTGATTAAGATAAAGAGTAATCACGTTGATAACTAAGTATGCAATGGACCTGTCGCATTTTCTTAGCAAAAAAGGAGCTTGTGAACTTGTAGGGCACAGGCTTAGCAATAAAAAAAAGAAAGAAAGAAAAGAAACAGGAAAGGCGGCGGCGGTGTCCGGAGGCTGAGGAGGGAGACGGTCAGTAGCAGGTGCCCTGACCATTAAAACATCCTGGGAAGATGCAGGAACGAGGCATAATTGATTAGCTAGCTAACAATGAACAAAATATCTATGCTATTGCTATCTGATGCTATCTGCGAGTCGCGAGTGAACGGCTCCACCCATGCGAAGAACAATTTATATGACTGGAGCAGCAGGGGGTAGGGCTATACTAATGAGGACCGCGTGACGAAACGCGGTCCCGTTTAAAACACGCCTAAAAAATCCTGAAACACACATGTCTTTATACACAGTTTCATGTATAACTTCAAAATTAATTGAGCTACAATTTTGAGACTTTTTACTCATTTACAACATTACAATTATCACATTTATAATGTTTATTTAAGAAAATGTTGAAATTCACTTTACACGGTCTTTAAGGGCCTGGTAATGATAAGATGATTCATTGCTTTCTGAAACTAAAATAAATAAAAAAACGTGATTGTATTTTTGTTTAAAAAACAACAAAAAGCATTTCTCAATATGATTACAGGTAGTCCTCGGGTTACGACGGTCTCGAGTTACGACGTTTCGTGGTTACGGCGCATCTCCCATAAAAAAAAGGTATTTTGAAAATTTATTTTGAAAAGCTGAGTTACGCAGTTTCCGGTTTCACGTTATTAACGTAGCTGCGGAGGAAAAGTCAAAGTCAAAGTCAACTTTATTGTCAGATCTGCAATATGTACTGTACAGGACATACACAGGACCGAAATTGCGTTTCTCTCAGTCCCTCGGTGCAACAGTAAACATCTAAACATTGAAACACTGAAACATATAATAATAGACATAAGCATAAAATAGTAAAACTAACACTGTCCTGAGTTTTTGCATAGTGGTATAAGAGTATGAAAATTTACACCAACTCTAAAACTAAAACTAAAACATTAAACATTTAATGAACATAATACTGTCCTGAGTTTTTGCATACTAGTATAAAAAAAGAGTATAAAAAGTATAACTAAAATAAACTAAAGGTTTCTAGCATTGACATTTGCAAAGTGGCAAAGCAGCGTATGAGTTAATGTACACAGTATATGTATGAGGTAGTAGTTGATGTTGTTATAGAGGCAAAAAGTGGCATATGCAGTAAGGCACATTGGGCATCCCTAAATAAGACCGTTCAGAGCACACTGTATATGTATCAGCAGTGGTGTAGATATTAGAGTAGTGTAAATGTAAACAGTAGTAATTAAATGTAAGCAGTAGTAATAAAAGTAAACAGTATTAATAAATGTAAACAGAGAATGTAAACAGTATTATGACTATAGGCAGTGATGTAATACAAACATTAGTGCAAGTATGAGAAGTAGTGCAAACTGTATGAGCACATGACCGAGAGTTTAGTGAATAACCCGTTTGATGACACAGAGTCCAGTGTTAAAATCTTTGTGTTGTGTGGTAATGTGTGAGAAAGTTTTAGTGTTAAGGCAGTTCAAATGGGAGGGGGGGCAGAGCAGGCAGAGTGTTTAGCATTCTGACTGCCTGATGAACAGAGCTGTCTCTCAGTCTGCTGGTACGAGCCTGGAGACTCCTCAGTCTCCTCCCTGATGGCAGCAGTCTAAAGCGGCTGTGTAGTGGGTGTGTGGGATCACCTGCCATGCGGTGGGCTTTCCGAGTGAGGCGTTTGCTGTGTAAGTCCTGCAGTGAGGGCAAGGAGGTGCCGACGATCTTCTCAGCTGCTTTCACGATGCGCTGGAGGCTCTTGCGGCAGGATGCAGTGCATGCACCAAACCACACAGTGATGCAGCTGGTCAGGACACTTTCTATGGCACCTCTGTAGAAGGTGCACATGATGGAGGTTGAAGCTCCAGCCCTTTTCAGCTTGCGGAGAAAGTAGAGGCGCTGGTGAGCCTTCTTCGCCAGTGCTGCAGTGTTCCTGCTCCAGGACAGGTCCTTTGAGACGTGCACTCCCAGGAACTTGGTGCTGTCCACTCTCTCCACTGCGGTGCTGTTGATGGTCAGAGGGGCATGTTGTGCATCCCTCTTCCTGAAGTCCACGACAATCTCCTTTGTCTTCTCCACGTTGAGAGTGAGATTGTTGTGTCCGCACCACAAGGCCAAGCGGCTCACCTCGTTCCTGTAGTCCGTCTCATCGTTGTTGCTGATGAGACCTACCACTGTTGTGTCGTCCGCAAACTTGATGAAGTGGTTGGAGCTGTACGATGGTGTGCAGTCGTGTGTTAGCAGGGTGAATAGAAGGGGGCTCAGCACACATCCTTGTGGGGCCCCTGTGTTCAATGTGATGGTGCTAGATGTGTTACTCCCGATCCGTACTGTCTGTGGTCTCCCGGTCAGGAAGTCTAGCAGCCAGTTACACATTGAGGTGTTCAGCCCCAGACTGTCCAGTTTAAGGATGAGCTGTTGGGGGATGATGGTGTTGAATGCTGAGCTGAAGTCGATGAACAGCATTCTAACATAAGAGTCCTTCGTGTCCAGATGTGTGAGAGCTGTGTGGAGGGCAGAGGAGATGGCATCGTCGGTTGAGCGATTAGGTCGGTATGCAAATTGGAAGGGATCCAGGGAGGCAGGGAGGACAGATGTGATGCTTTTCATGACTAGCCGTTCAAAGCACTTCATCAGGATGGGGGTGAGTGCTACTGGGCGATAGTCATTGAGGCATGCGGGCGTTGCCTTCTTTGGGACAGGGATGATGGTGGTGGCTTTGAAACAGGTGGGGACGATGGCCTGGCTTAGTGAGATGTTAAAGATGTCCGTGAAGACCGCTGCGAGTTCCCCTGCACAGTCTTTCAGCACACGACCAGGTATGTTGTCAGGACCAGAGGCCTTCCGGGCGTTAATCTTGATGAATGAACGCCTTACGCTGTCTGAGGACAGCGCCAGCACCTGGCCATCAGGAGAGGGGGGGAATTTATGTGCAGGTGTGCTGTTACTTGCCTCAAACCGAGCGAAGAACTCATTCAGTTCATTCAGCGTAGAGGTTGAGCTGTCACAGGTCTGGGGGGGGGGGGTTTGTAGTCTGTGATGGTCTGTATTCCCTGCCACAGACTGCGTGTATCCTTGCTGTCCTTGAAACGGTGAGCTATTTTCCTGGAATACTGCTCCTTGGCCTCACTGATGCCCTGGGTCAGGTTCTTTCTGGCTGCCTTCAGGCCCACCTGATCTCCACCTGAATTCTGCCCTGTACTCTCTAAAAAAGCTAAGTCTGGTCCTCTGGACATTCTAAAAACAAAACAGTACAACTTACTGTTACTGTGTGTACTGTAAACGTGGTTTTATGTTGTAAACGAATACGGAGGATGGACCGAGCTGGACGGCGGTTTTACGGCGTAAACGCAATAGAGAATACGGAGGAGGGACGGAGGAAGCTTCACCAGCATACCAGTAGGACATTAACTCTTTTTTTACCTTCATTATGGCTCCAAATGTATGCGTTTTTTGATAATTATGTAGGGTACTGTGTTAGGATAGGCTAAGTGCTTGGTAAAATACAGTACTGTACGTATAAGGTGAAGTATTTACATATGTTCCGACTTACGTCGAAATTCGGTTTACGCTGCCGCATAGGAACGGATCTCCGTTGTTAGTCGAGGACTACCTGTACTTATGTTAGCTGTCTGGTTGAAATAAGCCAGTTGTACAGCGTTTATGAGGGTCATGACCTTTAAAGTAGATATACAGTATTTCTGAGTTCCAATTGTAATGCAGGCTATAAAAAAAATTCCATTTTGAAGATGAACAATTTCATATCTAGTCAGACATGCGCGAGGGTATTGGATCCAGTGGTCTCATAAGGTCACGGGATTTAATCATTAAAGCCACTTTACTTTTCTCAAAATAATTAAATTTTTCCACAAATGAAAAGCCACAATGGGAATATAACATCTATGCCTGACTTCATCTGTAGAAATAATTCCCCGTATTGTGGTTTCTACTGGAGATAAGGCTAATGTGGTCAATCTTTGGGGAAGTTAACAGTAATTTCCTGCAGAAATAGCAGCTTCCACAGGTCAGAACAGTTAGTGAGATAGACGGTTTGAGAGCAAGGTGGAAAAAGTACAACTCAGCATTTTTCCACTTTATCTATTAGAGTGGTAATATTGCGTGATCAAGTGTGGAACATTATTCGCTCACACTCTTGCTAACCCTTTTTGTGTCTTCCTCACCCTTTTTCTGTCTGTCCATTATGCGGAGTAATGAGCGATGACTTCCCAGTCCCTCCAGTACTCACTGTTCTAAAGAAAAACACAAAAATAACAAGTACAAATACCAAGCTAATTTGAAATGGAGTTGTTTTAAATGCTCCTTGATTGAAATGGGGAGAGAGCTTAAATGATCTGGGTTGAAGCAAATAAACAAGGTTGCAAAGTTCTGTTGGGTAGGAGGGATACTGGGTTGTGCACAGCTCCAATAAACAGAACTAAAAAGCTGAAAGGAGATGCAAGTTGTAGTTCTGCACCTTGTTTCTGTTCACTGGTTTGTTGCTGGTAGTCTCAGTGTCTGTTTTTTCTCCCACACTTGCTTCTAATTTGCTGACTGCATCACCCACATTGTGTCAGCTGCTGTCCTTCCTCAGGGTAAAACCTACAAAATGTTCTGATGCTGCTCAGTAAACCAGGTACCGTATTTTCCGGCCTTTAAGTCGCTCCGCCCCATAAGTTGCATTAGTCCAATATGTCCAATAAATTGGAAAAATCCATAAACATGTCGAACCTCCGTATACGTCGCATCTATTATGAGTCACCGCTGACGCGTCGCATATGTTACGCGTCGCCGCGCTGACAACCCGGAAATGTGGGCCGGTGTTTTGCCCTGCTGCAAATGGCGGCCACAGGAGCGTGCACGGAAGGACTTTAACAAGATTAACACGGTAAAAACAATGGGCCTCATGCACGAACATGTTCGTATTTTTATCCTAAATTTCTCCTACTTTTGTTCGTACGAAGCGTTCGTACGAACATGCCACGTCAGATTCAACAAACTCTTCTATCCTCAGGAAAAGTGTGTAAATGAGTTGCGTAAATATGATGAATCCCACCTGTTCTATTCACCTGCGCGTGCACGCGGAGAGGTTATTTACATAATTCCCACCCCTCAAAACACCATATAAGGCTACGTTTCCTGCCTCGGAGGCAAAACGTGTTCGTTCATAAAATGACAGCGAAAAGTAAAAAAGAAGAACTCTACCGGTGCGGAGATTGAAGTTCTGCTCTCTGAGGTCAAGAAAAGAAAATCTGTCCTTATTAGCAGCGTCACTCATGGGAGTAAATGACCAACTAATGCCAAAGAATGTTTGTTTATAATAAATGTGGACCTAAAAATATACACGTGTCCTGGTGGCTAACTGGTTAAAGCATTGCACCGCTTATCGAGACCTCGTGGGTTCGATTCCCACAAGGTATGCCTTTTTTTTTTTCCTTCCTTCTTTAGATTATTTATTCATTCCAGATTAAAAAGACTTTATGCTTCATTTCTTGTTGTATTGTAAATAGTTTTCTTGTGTTTTTTAAATCTGGAATGAATTAAAAGGAGAAAAAAAAAACGTTGTCCCGTGTGGGACTTGAACCCATAAGGTTCGGAACTGCGGCGCAACGCTTTACTGATTGAGCTATCTGACAGCTATGTCAGCAACAGGAGGAGGTCAACCTAAAGTCCGCGTTACCGAAGTCTGCCTTACCGAGACAAATTAAACTTAAATTAATTCATAATTTAAGTTGGTTTCAGTTTGAGATCTTCATATTAATATTGTAGTGTTAGAAAACGGCATTGATAACAAATTGATTTTAATTTAAATACTTGATAAACGGGTGTGCGGCGCAGCGTTAGCACACATTTTCCAACTTACGACCAAAAATCCGGACTTACGAATGCCATGTGTAATGCGTTCCGACTTACGAATTTTCGGGTTACGAATGGTGCGTAGGAACGGAACTCGTTCATAAGTCGGGGACCACCGAAAGAATAGGTCTGTGTTTTGGTCTGCATTTTTCTGTGTTGACTCTTAAAATGTTTGATTTGTGACTGCATCTGTGTGTGTGTGGCTGCAAGTGGATTAGAAACAAACCAGATGACGGAACAACAGACGTTCACTCCCTCTGCATCTCTACGTCCATTCTCTTGTCATTCTGCACATCCTCTAAGCAAATCTCCATCTTTCTGCCCAACCCCACTCTTCTTTGATTCTTCCTCACCACATCGTCTCGCTTTATCAGATTGTATTTCTACTGAACCCCCTCCATCCTATTCTGACTCATCTTCTTTATGGTTACAGTTCAAACTGTGTGTGTGTGTGTGTGTGTGTGTGTGTGTGTGTGTGTGTGTGTGTGTGTGTGTGTGTGTGTGTGTGTGTGACATGGGAAAAGACAGAGAGAGCAGTCCAGTGGTTGTTAATCAGTAATTAGAGCTCTGCGATGTGTTGCGGATTAATTTACTGATTCCTCTATTGCCCATCTGTTGTCTATGCACGCACACACACACACAAGTCATTCCAGAGAGAGGGAGAACAAGACAAGCACTTGCTCTCTCACTTACACACACACACATGCACACAAAGCCCCTCTATCTTCTGGTAATAGTCTTGTCTGATTCCACGGTGTGTTTCGCTGATCTGTGATCAGTCTAATCCAGCCAGAGTCAGCCTCCCTGCGGCTGCATAACAGAATCAGCCTAAACTCTCTCACAGAAGATAAGCTGTGTGCCGCCTGCAGCGCCACGTCGCCTCCGTGCCACATCCTTGTTTTTCTGTGTGGGCGCCGAGGAGAGGGAGCAAAAGTTTCACACAGGTCTTCTCTCGGGGGGGGGGGGGCTCGGTGAAATGATTTAAAATACAAACGTGAACGTGCTGAGCACAGTGAGTGTAGTCCAAGGTTTATGCAGATCAAATATGTTGAGATTCTGTAAATCGACACATTTGTTTCTGATGCAAGATTCAAGTAGATTTGTCTTATGAGTCTTGATAAATATATTTGTTTGTCGGAACCACTCTTTATCTTCAGAGGAGGTGATGCAATCTTAAGCTCTAACAGATGCTACGATTTCGTTCATTCAGCTGTTTTAATAAAGATTAGATAAGAAATGTTGATTCAGTAAGCGGCATGGCAGTGCTTCACTCAGGTTCACTCAGGTTTGGCTTGTTGTATGCAAAATCAACACAAGGTCAACAATGCAATGAAATGCTTAGGCCGAGAAGAATTGTCTCTACTCGCACCCCCCCTTCCCCCCAAAAAATAAAATAAAGAAATAAAAACAACAAGAAATAAGCATGCAGCAGAAATACTAAAAAAACATACTAAAAATTCTACTGAAATACTAAAAATCAAGGAGCCAAATTTGAAAAAGAAATACATTTACAGTGTGATTCGGTTATCAAGTCCGGTCAGCAGCTTGATGGTAATAAGGACTGCAGCAGCCGCCCTCACAGACCGCAATCCAGATTCAGGTCCAGCAGACAGAGAACATCCCCTGCGGAACTAAAGGGGTCCATACCGCGCTGTGGTTAGAGACAGTGGTGTAGTGTACATTTTTGTACTGGGTATACTTTTTCATTCAACCTTTATTTAAACAAATAAATCACATTGAGCCTCGAAGACTCATTTACAAGTGAGACCTGTTTGGAGAGACAATTAGTGGGGAAAGTGACAACATGGGTTTTGGAGGCAAAACAATTCCTAACATGCTCTTAATCCACGTGGTGACGTAGACATTCTGCAAGGGGGTTGGGGAGATTACAAGGGCGGTGAGAATGCCCAAGGATGCTCCCAGAGGCACTGTAGAAGTACTGTGCATAGATACCGAAGTACACCTGTTGGTACAATGGAATTGTTAATATATTTAGATTTTCAAGCATATTGAACATTTCAAAATTTCTCTGATGCGTATATTTGCATAAATGTACAACAAACTTTGTACAACAGCTGGCTTTGTATTAAAAACATGTTATAGAATTTGTGAAACAGTTTCAATGCAAAACAAGATTAAGTAGTAAGTACAGAAGTATTAATTATACAAAAACCAGGTTGCACCAACTCAATGTGTCTATATAAAATGTTCCAAATGTGTTGACAATGACACATGCCATACATATCATTGGGCAATTTAAGTGGGTACCGTATACTGAAATTCACAAGCTTTTCCAATGGGTATACTCCATATACCCGCACTGGTTAGAGCTGACGCCTCATAGGAAGAAGGTTGCCGGTTTTGCCTCCTGGCCTTTCTGTGTGGAGTCTGCATGTTCTCTCATGCATGCGTTTTCTCCAGGTTCTCCTGTTTCCTCCCACTGACCAAAAACATGCATGTTAGGCTGATTTATAACTTACTTGTCCCCAGGTGTGGTTGAGAGTGTGAATAATCATTTCAATCGTTTCCATGTGTCCCTGTGATGGACTGGAGACCTGTCCTGGATGTACCCTGACTCGCACAGTGACTGCTGGAGAGAGGCACCAGCTGTGTTGTGACAAGTAAAAAAAAAAAGTTTGATAAAATGGACTGACATTTGGATATTGATTCAGTTACAAGACGAGAGCAGGGCAAGCCCAAGCTTTTATGAGGCTCTCATGCAAATTTTATTTTAGGGTCTGTTCTCTCCACTGTACACTACTCATCACAGAGCCATTATCTGCTTTATCTGTTGTTCACACTTAACTGTTCATGCATTTAACTCCAGTGATATGGTTAAATAGACCGTCAAAATCATTAAAAATCAATGACAATTCACTCCATAAAATAAATATCTAAATGTTTGTTGCTTTAAACACATTTTTAGTTTTGTGTATAAGCTCCATGGCCTTTCTCAGTCACTCTCACCACATCGTGTTTTTGCCAAGGTTACATCCATTATTCTTTTTGTATCTTTCTGCCACCTGTTCGGCTTTTCCTGCTTTGGATTAAAAACTTTGGGCCCAGCCTGTCTCCTGCCTTTTTGCCACAACATTCACCAATACATTTTGATGACTGACCAAACAACCAAACTGTGCTTGGTTCCAGGCACACCTCCACCTCACGGACAAGGGTCACTCATTTGAGGACCAGAATGTTCAAATTTTGGACCGAGAGCACAGATGGTTTGAGAGGGGGGTGAAGGAAGCTGTGTATGTTAAGAGAGAAAAACCTTCTCTTAACAGAGGAGGAGGTCTGAGATTTCAACTTTCTAAGACTTATAACTCAGTTTTGGATTTGATTCCGAAACGTTTTACACTGGATGGGAGCAGGGATGTCTTGTCTGTAAATTAGACTAACAAAGTTTCTCTGAGTAGCCTCTGTTGTTGTTTGGGAGGTGTTTTTTGTCAATTTACATACAGTTTGTGTCTTCTACCAGAGACCTCAAGGGAACCTCCTACTGTTAAGGTGTGATCTTTCAATTTACATGTATGTGTTACAAACCCCCAGGTGTGATGTGTTGTTTTGTTTTGTCAATTTAAATAGAATGGGCATGTTAGGTATTTTGTGGTGTTATTTCAGTTTCCAATTTCATATGTTGGTGCGTGGCTTGTATAAAACTTCTCGTTCTCACAGCTTTCATTCATTCAGAATTGAAAAAGACTTCTGGACAGAAGTCGAAACGTTTTCTGCAACAAATAAAGTCCAGTTGATCCTGTATTGAACGCCTTTTTTGATTTTATCATGTCCTGGATGACTGNTCTGTGGAATCATTGGTATGCAAGTCTTTTATAAGATTTTATTTTTATTATATATCTATTTTTTCTTTTTTATTCTTTCTTTATGTGTTGTGTGTGTTATGTTTTTTTTTTTTTTGTGGACCACGAGTCTTCAACAGAACATTACCTGAGATTATGGTCAGTGACTGTCGAGGGGATGTGGATTTTTTGCGCTCACCATGCTCCATAATTTTACTTGATGTATTTTATGCACTGCTCTTTTACTGTTATTGTGAATTATATTAAAATGTTTCATGATCCTTACTATACATAATAATCAGTCTTCATGTGACTGGTCAGTAAAGGGATAGCAAGATATAATTTTATTATCATCAAGGTTTGATTGATGTAATTAGAATGATGTGGTTCCAGAGTCCTTGGGAGCTGTCTGGATTCAAGACACTTCCCAGCTTCTGTCTGCAGCTGTGTTCTGATAACAGCTGGACAGGGCTGGAGGCTGGTGGCTGGGCATTTTTCTACAAAACTAACTTTTTTTTCTGTTCAAGTAGACAGAAAGGGTCAGAACCTCAAACAGGCGAAAGCATTGATAAGTGTGTACCTTGTAAATGCATTGCTCTTCTGTGATTGCTGGCTGTTCTCCAAAGCTTTGTAATAAATCTGATGAAGCTTACGCCTGGTTGTTTTGGGAATCTCTTTTTTCCACGACAGTGACAATTCCATTTTAAATTCAGTTATCCAAGTTTGATCATATATGGAAAATTAAAAATACCAAAGCATGGGATGTTCAAATTTGAAAGAAAGTCATTTTTGTACAATTCGAAAATTAGGTTTAAGTGAATTCTTCAGGGTTTAAAACTGATATTTAAAAAAAATAATAATAATAATAATAATAAAAAAAAATTGAGAGCAAGTATAATTTTAAATTGCAACATTTGATTTAAATAAAAGCTAACCAACATGACACTAATCCCAGTACACTATTTTCTCTAGATCCCGGAGGTCCCACGTTCACCATTGGAAAATCAGTTTGGCTGCTGTGGGGTATCGTCTTTAACAACTCTGTTCCTATTGAGAACCCAAAGGGCACCACTAGTAAGATCATGGTCCTGGTCTGGGCTTTTTTTGCCGTCATCTTCTTGGCTTCCTACACGGCCAACTTGGCTGCCTTCATGATCCAGGAGCAGTACATCGACACCGTCTCTGGATTGAGTGACAAAAAGGTATATAGACTCAGCTGTTTGTGTTAATCTGAGGTATGTTGGATTTATTGCTTAAGAGAAGACATTTTATTTTTTTATATCAACACACAGCTATCAATTGTACATATTCCCAAATGAAAAAGTACTTTTTGCTCATAAACAAGAGTTGAATTACACAGATTCTCTAGAGTCACACGCCTGTGGAAAGAATATAGACATGCACAAATGAATTTTCCACCAATGCAGTGATTAAAATTTCCTGGTTTTACCTTATGCATTTTTTTATGCCCAGGGATGTACTTTATAGGAGAATTGACTAGAAAATCCACATTAAACCATCAGCACAAAATGGAATTTGTAAGTTTTTTGTGGGGTTTCAGGCAACTGATGATTAAAGAGACATTTGCAGAAAAAAAGACAGAGCTGTCCAGAACTCATTACAATTCTACATAAGTTGTTTACAATTCCCTTTTCATTATTAATTCTGCATTGCAGGGAATTTATTTTTGATAGTTGGGTTTTACAGCAGCTTTATAGATTATTGAACATCATTCTGTATGGCGACACTGTACAGGTACAGAGCCAAACTGCAGCTTGTCATGTGCTAAACTCTGCAGGACTGGTAAATATAAAAAGGGCAAAAAATAATCACATAAAGTGCCATGATGGTTAGATATTATAAAGAGGACTGAAGCTTTCTAATGGATAATCAAGTTGAAGTTTTAAGATGGCTGATACTAGAGCCCGACCGATATACAAAATTTGTCTTCCGTCAATACAGATACTGGAAAGGGAAGGCTAATACTGATAGATATAATGGAAGATTTTATTTTTATTTTTTGCTTTTTCCACCCTCGAGAATCTTTGTTAACAGCAAATGGAGCTGGGCTAGTTTATTTAGCACAGATGTTGGCAACCATGAAGCTAAGCTAATCAGATCCACCTTTAATTAGTCCCCAACTAGGTTTACAAGTGCTGCACTGGTCATAGAAACAGTCTGCCTAATGTGTGTTCCCATTTTCTATCCTCCACTATTCACCATAATTATCAAGTGTGTTACAAAACTATACATTAAACAAAGCAACTTCTTTCACTGTTCACTGTTTAAACAGTCAGTCACGTATGGTGAAGGTCTAATTAGTATTGATCGCAGCAGAGTTTATTTATTTTTTGCAGAAAAGTAAAGATGTCAGACAAACAATGCATTTCATCGAGGATGACAAAGATAACAGTATTATCACTGATATATTTTACCTCTAAAATAGAGTTCATGTTCTGGATAAAGTTTTACAAGGCAATAGCTTATGCTAGGTTATCTAAAACATTGCTTGCTAACTTGAGAGGCACATAGCATAGTTGTAGGATTGAAGAAAATGTATTATTGTTGATTTTTAATTTTATTTTACAGATCAGTTCAAACAAATTTACTATGCTCTGTTCCGTAAAACACACTACACGTTATTGCTCGCTGCTTCGGCTGTTCTGAGAGTGAAACTTAAAGTGAATGGCCATGACTTGAAACTAGTGCGCAAGCATCCCCTGCTGGATACAGTGCACAATTACGCCTTTTGCCAGTAAGGACACAGCTTCTTCCCAGTGTTTATATTGACACATAATTGGACAATTATCACAGATACTGATAGGTCCCCAAACACTTATATCGGCCTAAAATGTAAACCCTACTGATGAATTGGTCAAGCTCCGGTTGATACCACTTTGCAACAAAAGCAAAACGTGAGCACTGACGTTATGTCAAAACTGCAGAGGTAAACATTTGCAATTATTGTGATACCACTACTTCACTACAAGTGGTTGAGTCATTGTTACCAGAGTCTGTAAAGCCCATCAGTTTGTCTCCATCAAACACAATCTTGTATCTGTGAAATGTCAAAAACAGCCAGAAAACATTTCAGCAACATGTTGACCAAATATAGCAAAGTACAGTAGTTAAAGTAAGACAAAAATATTTTTGAAATTAGACATTCTTCTCAAACACTGATACTTAACATAGTTCCTCTTCAGGCTGCAACTATTAATGACTAGTTGGCAAACAGAATTTGCAATGTAGTTGCCTTAAAATGTTTCCAATAACGGGACAATTAATTTCCTTGTAAGAGTCACAGAGATACTTAATTTTGTCGCTTGTGTTTTGATAATGTTCACAACTTTTGTGCAAAAAATTTACTCCATAAAAGTCCATCATGGTGGCCAGTGCAGTTTTGTTGCAGGTGTCCCCAACCAGCCTCAACAGGAGTAAAGCTGTATGTTAAGGCCTGCATGGGAGTTCTGTTGTGACACGGTTTAATAATTATAAACTGGCCTAAATCTTCGGATTTCTTTTCTTTTTTTTTTTTTTACTTACAGTAAGCAGAATAAATCATAAATTTGGGGCCACCTGCTAACGTGGATATAAAACAAGCTTATGCAGTTAAATGTAGGTGAAAGTGAGCAACAAAACAATGTGCATAATTAAAAATTACAATTTTGAAAGTCATGCACATGACAAGCAAATAATTTCAACATTGGGATGCTCAAAATATGTCCACATGGCTCACTGACCGCTTGGCAAGGCAGGACTGATTGTGTTCCTCTTGCACATTAAAGTTATCAGAGGTTGCAGAGAACAAATGCTATCACGTAGTCACACCCTGAACCAAGTATTGTTTAACTGGATATACTGCAGTTTCATTTCAGAGCCACGTTCTCAATTAAATACCTTCTTATGCATAAAAAAAGCTATATAGGCAAGATAGTTCTGTCACAAATTGTGGTTGTCATCTAGTCTCCAACAGTTGCAGCCCAGTGAGATACTTCCTTATGATTTATTTGAAATAATCCTCATCTGGTATTAAAAATAACCTGTATTTATTTTATTGTAAAGGTGATATTAGTAGAGTCAGTATTAACTTGCAGAAGTCAGGAGGGATTCAAGGGTTCTCTGATAATGTTGTCCCTTCTCATTTACTTTTCTTCTCCTTAAGTGCAAATTGACTCTTTAGTTATGTACCCTGAACACATTTGCATAAGGTTAATGAAAGAGTGCAATACTGTATTCCCACTTGTCTGAGTTCCTTTCAATGAAAATTAAATGCACATCATACTGCCAAAAGCAAAAGGATAAAATAAGTCATTTTTTGCAGGGAGACAAGGAATTGATTGAAGTTTAGATCCCTCTGGACAAAATGTCCTAACCGGAAAGTTAATTTCTATCTTTGTGGTGTTAGATGTGTAAATTAACAGAATAACAAGCTTGAAGGACAGCTATCATAAAATCTTTAAATATATCAGCTATCATAAAGAATATCACACAAAAACTTGCCCCGTTTCAGAATCTAGGGGCTTTTCGTTCCAAGTTCCTTAATTGCTACATGACAGTTGTTCTTTAATGAAACCCATGGGATGATTTTTACACACAGAAATATCTGCAAAGATTATTATTGAAATAAGTAAAAAATATCTTATTTATATGGGCACTGAGTTAATACTAATAACATGTATTATTCTCTGTTAAAAGTTTCAAAAGCCACAAGAGCAGTATCCACCATTTCGCTTCGGTACTGTCCCAAACGGAAGCACAGAGCGCAACATTAGGAGTAACTACCCCGAGATGCACTCCCACATGGTTAAATACAACCAGAAGGGAGTAGAGGATGCCCTTAACAGCCTTAAAACAGGGTAGGTTTCTCCTAAGCATCAATAAA
Source organism: Garcialebias charrua (assembly GCA_038048925.1). NCBI lineage: Eukaryota > Metazoa > Chordata > Actinopteri > Cyprinodontiformes > Rivulidae > Garcialebias > Garcialebias charrua. Next base: position 11,052 of record JBBPBX010002305.1, on the reverse strand, counting down.
TTATGTGCACATGGAGAGAAAAAGCAAATACTGTACAAGCAGCTATGTCACTTTATCTTTCTTTTTTATTAATCATGCTAGGAAACTGGATGCTTTTATCTATGATGCTGCAGTGCTGAATTACATGGCAGGAAAAGATGAGGGCTGCAAATTAGTGACCATCGGCAGTGGAAAAGTCTTTGCTACTACTGGTTACGGCATTGCCCTGCAGAAGGATTCGCGCTGGAAACGACCCATCGACCTGGCACTGCTGCAGTTCCTGGCTGATGGTATTTGCAATAAATATTAAATGCTGAATTGTAACCAAGGGAATGGAAAAAAGTAATGTACTGTAACAATAAAGAAAAGCTATTACACTCATAAAGGAAATATACAACTATCTATGATGATGAAAATGATTTAACAAAACATGATGCATGGAGTTTTTCTAAATGAGAGACTGGCCTCAGATGTGTCAATAAAAGCAATTAAAATAATCTGTAAGCAATTTATTTCCAATTTTCAGACCAAAGCCTGGTAACGTTTGTATGAAAACATACTAAACAGCAACACTAGAATTAATGTGCAACGCATAAAACGATGTGAGGCCATAAACAGTGATGCTATGTTATTTAAATCAGCAGAATGTTTTAAGTAGAAAACTAGTCATTTTGTTCAAAGTACTAGCATCTAGAATTTACTGACAAAATAAAATGATTGAATAATAATAGCAGGAGTTTTCTACTTGGAAAATAGCAGCTGTGTAATATAAGTTTTAACTAGCTCAATTAAAAAAACATAAGAAATTTCATTTTATCAGCTGATTGTTTGAGAATTTCATCTGCACCAAATGCTTTTTTCATGAGATAAAAGTTTATTCTGTGCTTTTTACACACAGGTGACACACAGAAGCTGCAGACCGTGTGGCTCACAGGCATCTGCCGTAATGAAAAGAAGGAGGTGATGAGCAGCAAGTTGGATATTGACAACATGGCGGGCGTCTTTTACATGCTGCTGGTCGCCATGGGCCTGAGCCTGCTGGTGTTTGCCTGGGAGCATCTGCTCTACTGGAAACTTCGACACTCTGTTCGCAAATCAAACCAACTAGACTTTCTCCTGGCTATTAGCAGAGTAAGTAACCATCCCATAATCAAATTGATTATGTTGTTTAAATAGTTTGGAAAAGGTATTTTCTCTGTCCAATAATACATGTAGCATAGCTACCGGTACTCTACTGGCATCTTTGAAAACAAGTTTGAAGACCAAGTCATACTGGTTAATAATCACAACAGTTCAATGACAGAAACAGCAAGCTGTTTTCTTGGATATTCTTGGAAATAAATAGAGGATTCTGATGTTCGAGAAGCTGAATTTAAATTGCCCCATTAAAAATCTTCATCTCTGTATCAAGAGTGGTCAAAGGTGAGATTACGCATTCAAAAGGACTACATCATTTGAAAGTGAAATCAAGATGGTGTGGCATAAATATAGAAACCCATGTGGTAGGTGCATAATCAACAACTCACATTTCCATCCCTGAGGTCTTTAATGGGAAAAAATAGCAATTCAGTTTTCAAGAAAAATAATTTATGCAGCACTGAAATGCTACATATCCATCTTATTTCCTTAATGTGCCATTAATTTTTTTTTATAAATAACTACTTCAAGACAATGTCCAAACATGAACAGAAGTGATTGTGGGCTCACTGTGTGTTTATTTTTTTTATAAAGCTTTAAAAAATGTGTTATTTTATCTTTTCATCTCTTTGTATCCTTTTGTAGGGCATCTACAGCTGCTTTAACGGAGTAGAGCAAACTGACCACAACGGGAGCATGCAGAGTCCTGACATCACTTCCAACTACACACAAGCCAATATGCTTAAAATGTTGAGGACAGCCAAGGATATGGTGTCCTCTGCCAGAGTGGAGAACTCTCTTGACAGTGCCACTAAAACAATAGAGAACTGGAGCAGACGGGGAGCCGACAATGTGCGAGCTGGTCTGCCTCCCAGAGTTACAACCACAGACATGACCCATGGTCGTCTGCCTTATATCTCTAGCATTACAGACAACCACTCACCATACCCTCACAGGGCTATTACGCCAACCTTCCCAGTGCATTATGGGGACACTTCCACTCAACCGCTCTTGGAAAAGCCCAGGGTGGTAACCCGGCCTTTGCCGCTTGGGTACACACTGCCTACCCGCAGCAATCAGCATCTGTTAGAGAGAACTCTGCCCATCTCCAGCCTCAGTAGCCCACACATCGCCATTAGGGATCCCACTCCTTCTGGACCTTCAGTTCCCCACCACAGCAGCAGGCTGTATGTGGACAACCAGGCCCGGCACCCAACGTCTCCCTTTGCACCTTATAGGGAGTTCCAGGTACCTGACATTTACATGGAGCAAAAAGGAGCCCTGAGGAGAAAGTTTAGTTATCCCCCGGACTGTATGAGCAAGAAGAGAAAGTCTTTTACCTACGTGTTCGACGCTGCAGACCCTAGAGTGAGGGCTGACTATGACGAACCTCGATCTTGCTTTTCTGAGTTGAGGGCTAATCACCTTTTAAACAACCACACTCCTGATGCTGCTGCCATGGCCTGTACTGGAGGACACTACCATGGCAGCAGCACCAACTGCAACTCCTGCATGAAGTCTTACCTGGAGCCTGACATGGACGATATGCCCCTCTTGGGAAAGGACAAACTAAATCGGCGTGCCTCATTCCTCAAAGCCACGTGGGGCAATGACCGAATCCATCAGGTGGATGAAACTAAGCCTTCCATGTCCACATCTCCCTCCACCCGAGCTGATATGCCTGATTTGTTTCCACGGGTAGTATGTCCTAACCCAAAACCTCACAAGCTATATGGCAGTTTAGGGCACAATTTGTCCTGCTACCCCATGGCTGCTGAGCCAGCCTACTTGGACCCTGCTCATATGTGTTCCTACCCCTACAAGCAGAAGCTCAAGTATTGTGACTCTACTCGACTACCCTCTTACAGGGAAGCCATCCTGCAGAATGCCGATGCCCTGCGCCGCTCCTCCTCCACAGTGGTGCACAGACATTATTCCACCTACCTGAACTCCTATACAGACTTACCAGTGTACGTGAGCCCACTGGCACAGGGACCATCACAGTTCTACAACAATCCTAAGGACATGTGCCACTTGATTCCCTGTACCAGCCACTGCCCAGAAAATGCAGCATTGATGCCTCGTGTAAATGACAGACATATGGTTTCCCACAACATGTTTGGGGCCTATGATAGCACAGGAAAGAGGGAAGACCCAGGTTCTGGGAGCAGACAGCGGAGACAGGTGTTGGTGGCGCGAAGAGTCAACAGTCCTTATGTGCCAAAGCCCTGGGGCAGGGTATCTAGTCTGGAGTCTGAGGTTTGAACAACTATCCTTACTGTCCATTTTGGCCTGACTAAGTCCCTGACAGAGGATGTTCTGGAGGTTGTTCCCTCAGCCTCTGGTCAAAGCAAAAATTAAACTTTATACCAACAGTGTATTTGAGAGTGTTTTTCTCTCTGTTATCAGTGCAATAATATCTTGGGCAGCAAAGTGTAAAAGAAGTGAAACAAAAAAGTAAACTACTGCTGGGACTTTGTAGGTCAAATCTCTGAATCTACTTAAATGAACTGAAATGTTACAAAGTATTCACATAAAGATTTAACCCGTTCATTGTTCATGATTTTTTTTTAATGCCGTGTGACCATCTGAAAGGTTTTTGGGAGACAATATACTGTAGCCTCTCCACTTGATTACAGATTAAAGATATATCTCTATTTTTCCCCCATTAAATATTTATTACCCATCATGTCAAGTGACTAAACAATAACCAAACTAATTTTGTGAATTAAGCACTGAGATGTCTTCCGTGAACTTTTTTTAAGTCCACAACCTTGGGTGCAACATAACATTCTGGTCATTATTATAATGCTACTGCACTTCTAAAGCTAGTAGAAAAAAACACAAATCATATATAGTGTGTGTATCTGCATTGTTACTATACCCTTTAATAAAAAACAAGGCTATCTAAGGAGCCTTTTGGCTGACTTCCAGTCTTTTTCATGCATATGTTCTGATTTACAGTGACTCCATGTGTTTTATCAAAGAAAATAGAACCATAAAACTGATGCAAGTATCAAAAAACTAGCTGGTGAATGGTGTACATTGAAATTTATACTTCAAATACAAAGAAGCAAACCGCTCTGCTAGGTGATCACCTGCATGAACTATAGTAATGTTTTCGTCTTAATGTGTAAATGCATTCTGAGTTTCCGGCAGCCAAGAAAAACACCAATATCACAAAAAATAGCAAAATATCTTGATATTGGTCAAGTTTTATATAAATGCAATGGATGAAAGAATTCCAGTCAATGTGTGGCATAACCACAAGAAAATGCATTGAAAGATTTCAAGTTAAACAAGAAACATTTGTCTGATTTGAGCTCACAAGCAAGCAAAAACCTAAATTACACACACACATTATGTTTGACAGCAACTAATAAAAGAACAACATTCAGCAGCAAAAAATCAGCTTTGTGAAAATATATTTAAAAAAACAACATGATTATCTGCACAAAAAGATGCACAGCAGGAACCAAACCATTTCAGCTATGATATATGCCACAAAACCATTGAAAAGCACCAAATAAGCGTCCAATTAATTGTAAGCAATAGGTTTTCCTTGTCGTCTTGCTGGTTTTATTTAAATATGTTTCCTTTCAATTGTATCCAAAATAACCAAGTCTCATAATGCCAGTAAAGAATAGGTCTAAATCTCCAAACTCATAAAAGTTATATCAAAAAAGGATGAAGACACTCACCGGCTGAAGGATGTCCACGACGATCGGGGTATCAGTTGATATTTGCCAGAGTTCAAAACTGCAAAGGCAAGTAGTAGACAAAAATGTTTATTGCAGCTCTTTGATAATGTGATGATTTTCTGTCAGTAAATAACACAAATCTTCAATGAGCTGTAAAGAAATAAAAGTTATTGGCATTTTATTCAAACAACAAAATTGTTTTGTAAAGTAAGAATAGAGTAGAATGTCACTGGGTTGACTGATGGAAAAAAAAAAGGGGGGGTTACGTTGCAGTCCGAGTTATTTGACTTAGACAATTAGTTTAGTTTCTTGCCTGCCACAGGGACTGCAGATGGAAATTAGTTAAAAGCTAATCCAGTACATCAAAGTGCTCAATCATCCAGGTACAAAATCCAATTAATGTTCAATCAGGTCATCTGGGTGGTTTATTTTTAGTGGTTGCTCCACTAAAGGAGTGTACTGCTTAGTGGGGAAAACAGTTTACTTGGGACTCCTCAGACTGAATAAGCCCTCCGGATAGAGGATGAAACGTCTTTCCACAAAAAAGAAACAATCCAGATGACCTGATTGAACATTACTAATCCGGTACAGCTTATCTTTACTTAATCTGAGTTTAACATTTTCTGTACATGGTCCCTGAAACCACATCCACAAATAAAAATGTTATTTTTTTAGTATTTACATTAAAGTCCGCGGTGAGAGTTGGACTCTGCCATGGTTGTCCTTTGTCACCGATTCTGTTCATAACTTTTATGGACAGAAATTCTAGGTGCAGCCAAGGTGTTGAGGGGATCCATTTTGTTTCCCCTGTCATGCCAACCCCGGCCCTCCTTGTATCCACCTCAGCAGCCGCTCCATGTTTACGGTTAAATCTACTAGAGTACTTTTAATTTGAAGACTGGGAGTTTTGGACCAGTTTTGAACAGGATTTTTTAAATCATTATTTATCATCAGTCTAGTTTCTTTCTAGACATTACCCTTGGATGTCTTCTGTCTTAAAAAACACCCCAGCTAGTGTTACAATACAGCTTTTGAGCTCTTGATGTCAGTGCACTTGTTGAACGAGTTCAAAACTTAAGGGGGGCCTCATGTACAAAGACTTGCGTGGATTTCTTACTGAAAAGTGACGTACGGACAAATCCAGAAAAGTGTCTACGCACAAAAAAATCCAGATTTATCAAACCCTGCGTACACCTGAATCCACGCACATTCCTTTTGTACATCACGATGAACGTGGAACTGAGCGCACATGAGAGAGTGGCCGACTCCGCCTTTGACACGCCTCCGTATGAATATGCAAAGTCATTCAAATATGCCATGCACGACAGGAATGTCGTCTCTGCTCCATTGCAAATCATGTCGGAACGTGGAAAAAAGAGGAACTTCACGGACTGTGAACAGGAATCACTTCTGAGTGAGGCAGAGAAGCACGGAAAAAGGTTTTATTCGGCACGCCTAGCGCAAAACATACCATCCACTTTTAAACAAGAAGTTGACCCATCTGCTCTAACATGCCTGTATAGGTTAGTGGTGAGCGCGCCCGCCCTTCGTCCCAAAGGTCGTGAGATCGACTCCCCCTTGGTACAACGTTTTTTTTTTTCATTCCAGATTTAAAGAACACAGGAAAACTATTTAATAAAACAACAAGAAATAGAACAATACATGAAATGAAAGGAAGCAGACGATTTCTTGTTTTGTAAATAGTTTTCATGTGTATTTAAATCTGGAACGAAAAAAAAAAAGAGAAACGTTGTACCATGCGAGATTCGAACTCATGACCTTTGGAACTAAAGGCAACCGCGCTACACACTGACCTAAACGTAGGCGTGTTGGTACAGCTTGGTTAACTTCTTATTTAAAGAAATCACATCTCATTGTTGTCAATATCGTTGCCACTATTTGGCGCATGCTTTTATATCCACTCATCTAATTGCGTCCATGTGGATGTAATAATTGTTAATCATGTGTGTTTGGTGGGATTTATGATTATTTTCATATCATGGACACAGTTTCTCTGAATAACCTGTAAGTGTCGCCAAAGGAAATATAACCACAGAAACGTGCGTACGCAAGCAGGGGAGCAGCCGTGGATTTGTACGTGGATGCGCAGATATTCCCGTTCATATCAGATTTGATACATACGCCACTTTGCGTGGAAAGTGACGTGCGCAATGTTTTTGTGCGTGCGCACGGTTGATACATGAGGCAGGACTACATTCTGCAACGCACATGAGAAAAATGATAACCATTGCAACTGTTGCAAGATGTTCTGGCCACTTCCCCATGAATGCTGTACACCAACTAGTTGCAGCTGCAACGCCACCTTAATTCAAACTTCACTCCATTTGATGCACAAAAGCAAAACTCAACTTACTATTTTTCAAAAAGTTACAAAGTAAGGGGCGGCCGTGGCGTAGTGGTAATGGCAGTCGTCCCCTGATCGGAAGGTTGGCGGTTCGAATCCCGGTTCCCCACACCATGTGTTGTTGTGTCCTTGGGCAAGACACTTAACCCCGAGTTGCTCCCGGTAGGACTGGAAAGCACCTTGCATGGTAGTCTGCCACTACCGGTGTATGAATGTGTGTAGCATTCAATGTATGTAGCGCTTTGAGATTTTCACTAATGAAAAGCGCGTTATAAATTGAATTCATTATTATTATTATTAAAGTAACTAAAAATTTAAAAAGAAGATATTCTGTCATTCATTCATTCATTCATTCAACCTTTATTTATACAGGCTAGCCTTGTAGCAACTACAGGGGAATTAAGTTGATGAGCCACACAATGAAGATCTGGGAGAGAGTTGTGGAAGCAAGACTTAGACAAGATGTAACTATCTGTGAGCAGCAGTATGGTTTCATGCCAAGAAAGAGCACCACAGATGCCATCTTTGCTTTGAGGATGTTGATAGAGAAGTACAGAGAGGGTCAGAAAGAACTCCATTGTGTGTTTGTGGATTTAGAAAAAGCATATGACAGGGTACCAAGAGAAGAGGTGTGGTATTGCATGAGGAAATCTGGAGTGGCAGAAAAGTATGTTAGACTGGTACAGGACATGTATGAGGACAGCAGGACAGTGGTGAGATGTGCTGTGGGTGTGACAGATACCTTCAAGGTGGAGGTGGGATTGCATCAAGGATCGGCTCTGAGCCCCTTCTTGTTTGCTCTGGTGATGGACCGACTAACAGATGAGGTCAGGCAGGAATCCCCATGGACTATGATGTTTGCAGATGACATTGTGATCTGTGGTGAGAACAGGGAACAAGTGGAAGAGAACTTGGAGAGGTGGAGGTATGCTCTTGAAAGAAGAGGAATGAAAGTCAGTCGTAGTAAGACAGAGTACATGTGTGTGAATGAGAGGGAGGCCAGTGGAACAGTGAGGCTACAAGGAGCAGAGGTCACAAAGGTGCAGGACTTCAAGTACTTGGGGTCCACTGTACAGGAAAATGGGGAATGTGGTAAAGAGGTGAAAAAGAGAGTCCAGGCAGGATGGAGTGGATGGAGAAAAGTTTCAGGAGTGATTTGTGACAAAAAGGTGTCAGCAAAGGTCAAAGGAAAAGTTTACAAGACAGTGGTGAGACCAGCTATGTTGTATGGTCTGGAGACAGTGGCATTGACAAAAAGACAGGAGAAAGAACTGGAAGTGGCAGAAATGAAGATGCTGAGGTTCTCCTTAGGAGTGACAAGGATGGATAAGATCAGGAATGAGATCATCAGAGGTACAGCACATGTTAAACAACTGGGAGATAAAGTTAGGGAGGCCAGACTGAGATGGTTTGGACATGTCCAGAGGAGGGACAGTGGGTATATTGGTAGAAGGATGTTAGAAATGCAGCTGCCAGGAAAAAGACAAAGAGGGAGACCAAAGAGGAGATATATGGATGCAGTTAGAGAGGACATGGAGGTAGTTGGAGTGAGGACAGAGGATGCAGAGGACAGAGTGAGGTGGAGGAGGATGACTCGCTGTGGCGACCCCTGAAAAGGGAAAAGCCGAAAGAAGAAGAAGAAGAAGAAGCCTCGTTGAGCCACGGGGACTCATTTACAAGAGGGACCTGTCTCACTCACACCCAGGGTCAATTTTTAGAGTTACCAATCAGCCTAACATGCATGTTTTTGGACTGTGGGAGGAAACCGGAGTACCCGGAGAAAACCCACGCATGCACGGAGAGAACATGCAAACCCCACCCAGAAAGGCCCCCGGACCGGGATTTGAACCGGGGACCTGCTCGCTGAGAGGCAGCAGCTCTACCAGTTGTGCCACTGTGCTGCCCATTAATGCCCATTAATGAAGCCTCGTGTCCCAATAAATAAATCCCGATAACTCATTGCTGAAGACGTTTTTTTTTTATATTCTGGTCAGTGTTCTGGTTTAACTATAACTACAGTAAGGTGCTTCATGTTGTTGTGAAACACTCCTTTCTGCTTCTTGAGTGTTTTCAGATTGATTTAGAAACAAACAGGGTCAAAAGACTACTGCAATGACACATTTTTGTTTCCTGCGTTGCTCGCTCGTACCTGCTAAATTGATGGTAGGGCTGGCTGATAGCAGCACAGATGATGAATGATTCTACACCTGCAGAGAAATGCAGAGAAAATGTGACTGGCAATTTGCCACCCAATATCCAAACTATCCACAGACGCAGCTGCTGCACCACACACTGCTGGGGAAATTAAACCATTTACAACCAGATTTATTTGGAGCTTTCAGAGAATCCAGCCTCCAAACTGGGAACATATTACAACCACGAGGTGAAAAATATCTGCTCATAATTTGACTGTTTTTCTGTGCGCTTCATTGCTGAATGTTTTCTATTAGAACAATTGATGTGATTTTTTTTCACATTATAAAACTAGTTTTAACAGTTCAAAGTGGGGTTCTATGGAAAATGTATGAACAGTTAATATCTTACCTGTTGGAGAAGCCTTTGTGAAGGAACAGATTCTGACAGGATTGATAAAACAAATACAGCTACAACTAAAGTGGATCACTGCCTTCTTAAAACGACTCCAATTAATACAAAAAAAATCATAATTTCCATCAAAAAATCTGTAAAAGTTTAAAAGTACTCATTTTAACATAATCAAGATCAGGCATAGAAAAAAAATTCACAAAGAAACAAAATGAAACTCTTTCAAACTGCACATTTTGATATAGTTCAGGATAACATTTGAAATGTTTGATTTCATCGTTTGCACAGAGTAGCTCACAATAATTTTTTTCATTCATTCATTCATTCAACCTTTATTTAAACAGATATGTCACATTGAGCCTCAAAGACTCATTTACACGTGAGATCTGTTGGACAGACAATAAAAGTGGTGAAAAATAACACATAGGGTTTGGAGACAAAAAAATTCCCTAACACATTTTTTATCTCTGTTTGAAGGTTAAAAATGTGGTAATGAAAAAAGTCTTGCATACAAGCACATGATGATGCAGACATTACGCAGAGGGCAGGGGGGACTCAAAGACAGTTTGAGCAGCAAGCTCATAGATCTGTGCAGACTCATGGGGGGGAGGGGGGGCAGGGAGGAGGAGGAGCTGCCAAGGTCGGCCAGAGGCGAATAGTCCTGAAATGATGACAGAATGTTTATTCAGCTGTGCTCCTCTGAAAAGACCGTGGAATTCCTTAGTAGCAGGTTTGGGAGGTGGATGAGAGCATCTGGTTTACAAAATTTCTACAGGCGTGTTGAGATAAGATGGCCTATCAAGGCCAGTTGGGGAGCCAAATGTCAGATAAACACAATTGTTTTGGGAACAGGCAGAACTTTAATGACATCTACCTTCAGTCTGTGTCGGTCAACTCACTTCCAAAAAAGTCCCAATTAAAATGACAACACCAGTGGAACGTGTCTGAAAAAATTCCAGAGATCTAATCCATCCAGCCAAAAGTCTGGTCTAACGCCAAAAATACACCACACACGCGTTCCAGCTCCGCCCCGCTCCGGTCCGACCTCCGCAGCAAATACGCACCCATTATAATCAATGAGATAAAGTACACTGGCTCCGCACGGCGGCGGTGAGCTGCGGAGAGCGGACGGCAGTCCGTCAAAATTAGAAATTTTTCTATTTCTGCCGGATGACGGAGCTGTGCCGGAGTCAACTTTTGAAGATTACGTCGCACCAACAGGAAAAGGAACGAGCACAACTTCCGTATTTACAAAATAAAATCACCACGGGCGGACTAATCCTAGCTCTATACGGATTTATTTGTACAAAAATGCTGTCAAACTAT